>JAVQKC010030621.1:0-55389 GCA_036025475.1 Philypnodon macrostomus | reverse complement strand
TTAAGGTCCCATTGGTAACAGTTGTAGCACGTATGGGCAGACGTACGGGGCAGACGTACGGGGCCGTTTTCGCCGATATACACCTTGCTGTCGGGGACGACAGCACAGGCCTAGTTCTTTCTGACATGAAGTAGTTCAATGTGAAGAATCCACTTACTGTACTGACCCCCAGCCACATTCCAGGAAGTGAACCCACAGTAATCTAATTTGTTTTTAATTATATGAACGCAATAACTTTTAATTGATTTTCAGGCTGTATAAACATGTCTCTCCTCTGCTGCTGTGTGCTGAGGAATGCTAAAAAGAAACACTGATGCATCCAATTTTCTAATTTTGATACAAGAGTAATGATGTAATATTTAAGACTTTGTAGACCTTGGCTTATAAGGGCTATTTGACCCTCAGCATGGCATTTTTAATTTAAATAGATTATTTTTTTGACAGGGATATGCAATGGAAATATGATTTGTTCAATCACAAATCAAGAAAAATACTCATACAGCCCAGTGAGATGTCTATATCTACGGTTAACTACATGTATTTGCATCCATGCGAATGACTAATATGGGATTTGTGCTGACTAGTGGTTGTATAGATGTACCTAATAAAGTGGCCAGTGGCTGCGGGTTAGGGTTATAGGAAAAGAGTTGGTTGTTTATACATTCTCTACATGTCACCAACAGTGTTGCTGTATGTAGAGTGATGGTAATGGGATTATATATGATAATTGCTGTAAGCTGCTGACTGCCACATTGTACGCAGTCTAATCCACAAAGCCTTCATTTGGCTTTGAGCTGTTTATTAAAACCTGTGTGTCCCGCGGAGGCAGGCCTCTGTGGTGGGACGGGGGCACCTTGATGGATTCGGTATGTTATTGGTGGAGACATGAGGTGTTACAGCCCCTGCCTCTCATCATTGGTCGTGTGTGTGTGTGTGTGTGTGTGTGTGTGTGTGTGTGTGTGTGTAAAAAGTGAAATGGAGCTGTGCCCGTCTCAAGTTATTGATGCATTTCATGTTAATACGTTTCAACCAAGCATCAGAAGAAAGGTCTGGTTTTGAACATGGTCTGGTCGTGAGTAGGGGTGGGCGAGATGGTAAAAGAAAAATATCTCAATTTATGAAGCCAAGATCAAGATTTTATCACGATTTCAGTTGACTTTTGCTTGTCCGCCTGTCCTCCTGTCCTGTCCTCCTGTCCGCCTGTCCGCCAGTTCGTAAGCGACTTTACTTAAAAAATACAGAACGTCACAATTCAACAATCTTCCCACTCACTTCATGATATCACAATTGGATTTATTATCGTCATATCGCCTACCCCTATTTAAGACTGGAAGTTTACAGACAATGGTTTGAAAAAGCTTCCAGTCCAGTGAGAAGCAGTTCTGTGGTGTGAGATGATGTGTTGACTCCAGAGGTCAGACACTGGTTTGAGATAGTAGAATTGCATTAGCTTAAAAAACAACTCCTTATATCAAGGAGTGCCAATGTGTTGCTTTCAGCCAATTAAAAGTTCACTTTCAAACCTAGATTCATGACTTGACCCTAGCTTTTGAAAATTGCACTTTTTAATGACATAGGCCTGTTTATAAGGAATGACATCATGTAAACTGCAGGCCAAGCTTATTTCTGGACATAAATAGGCGCACAGCATTATAGTAAAACTCTGAACGTGTACTTCTCTAATAATGGTATTTAGTGACGTGCCGTGGTCTGTTTGGCTTCTTTTTGTCTCACGGAGGAATGGGGGAAAAGCCATAGCTGTTTTTTGGAGGTTTGGTTAGGGTTGCTGTATGCTTGCAGATGTTTAGTGAATGCCTGTCATATGTTGAACTTAGAGCGGAGGTTAAAGTCTTAAAGTTGTTTTTCCACAAAGTCATATGCTCCATTTTATTAGATCTAACCCTCAAGTGCCCTTACAAGAACACTAACCATGTGTATGTTAGTAATACAGTATTTTCCATATCAGAACTGAATGGGCCATAATATCATATGACCTGGTAAGTTAATGTAACAACACTTTGATCAACATCACATAGTATGGACAGATATACAAGATAGTGATGCAGCAGTGGCTCAGATTTTTGCCCATGTGATACTGCTACTTTGTTCATAAATCTGATTATAGTTTCTGTCAGTCTCCCAGGACTGTGGCTATAGTAGTGTGACTGTGATTAACCCCACCATCAGCACCATGTACCATTATTAAACCATTGTCGTTTTAATCATTCAGTGTATATTTAAGCCCATAATGCAAACAGCCCATCTCATTGTGAAACGCATCCGTACCTTACCTCAGTCTCACAATTGGTAATCGGTGATGGTTGCTGATGGTTTTCCCCACCTACAGTTGGCACCAGAGTTTGTAGCGTGATCCTACATGCACAGAGCTGCACCCTCAAATGCACCAAAGACCATAAGTCGAGGCAGTCAACAGAGGCAGCACTACCATTAGGAAAAAGTAGGCAGCCGCTTAAGGCCCCAAGCTTCCAGGGCCTCATAAATAAAGCCTAAAATAAAAGTATTGTAATTAATGAACTTAATTTTGCTATTACGCTTCACCAGTTTTCCTTTTTCTCTGTATGCTTAAGCTATCTGGTTGCTGTAGACTGACAAATCCAGAGAATTTTCAGGTCAGACTTAATATGCGAGCCCCCTGCCCATGTTCGCCTTGAGCCCCCAAACCGCTAAATCCGCCACTGGCAGTCGACCAAATACTGCACGATTTTCAATAACAAGCTGTTCTGTTCACGGTGGCCACCATTAGCTGCAAAACCATAAAGAGAAAAACAAGATTTTATAACACAAGGACATATGCCAAATGTTGATCTAATGGTGAGACCAGGCATATTGATTTTCAGTTGAATGTATTGTAAGTAAAAGCATTGAAATGATGTGTCTTGTAAATTGTACCTAGTTAAATCTTTACAATTATCTTGCCCCCCAAAATAAACAAGTGCATTTATTGTGTGTGATGTTATTTTGCTCTTATTGCCACAAACACAAAAGGAGTTCTACTGATAATTGGTCAGTTGACTGAATGCCTAGAAAGTTGTTTTACTGAGATATGGTTTCTAAATGAAAGCTCTACATCTACTTTTTTATATTATGTTTTTCTTTCTCATGGCATTAGTTTAGTTCTTTGTCACTTGTAACTCCGAGACATACAAACCACATGGACAGCACATGAACTCCAGTCATAATACAGTGTTATGTCTCACGGTCTTCCTCTCGCTTGTCTTCTGTAGTTTTGTTCTTTGTTTTAGCTTTCAGGACAATTTTCAAAACATTTTCAAGCCGTTGGGAGAAGAATGACAGAGCATGCAATGGTAGCAGAAATGCAATCTCTTTCAAATGTTATTATTGAGTGATTCTTTTTACTGCTGTATTGGATGTTGGCAACACAAACTAGTACTGACATCTTCCTTTGATGTTTAAAGCACATCTTTTTTAAGTTAGCCCAAAATCCTCCATAAAATTACTCTTGGCAGGACTGACAATAACGAGAAGTTACTGAAGGTTGAATGGTCTAATAAATGGATAAATATGCAATAAATCATAATAAATAGAGGAACATTGTGGCTAAAATATAGTTTGTTCAGTGAAAGTTAAGTTGGACATTGACAGTCTGAAGTTTTCAAGAAGATCATCAGAATCAGAATCATTAATATATTGTTGTCATGGTCCCCCTTTTCGGAAGCATTTCTGCTGAAATTATACTTGCTCAAAGTTATTCATTGTCTAATCTTGACGAATCAGCAGGTTGTGGGGTGTGATTCTTGGGCCCAGTGACTACAATCTCAAAGTGCAGTCTGCATGTCCTCCCCGTGGTACATAGTTGCTGGTATAAACTAGGTATAACTATATAACCCCTAATCAGATCTCTCTATTACTAAAGTTAATAATAATAATGACTGTTTTTCAATGGTTATATTGATATATATATTCTAACATATTAAGTCCTTGTATATGTTTTTGAGGGTGGCAGCCACACTCTATGTAGATTCAGTCTGAGCTGGTTTAGTAACTCTGCACACTCATTCTGTTGGACTGTGGAGCCTGGGACAGTAGCAGTGGGGGGTAGAAACGGAGAAGCCAGGTGCATTGTGGGAGATATGCTTTTGACCTTGTGATTTCAAATATTCCCAGCGTCTCCTCTGCCAAAATTCAGACCATCATTTTGAGCTGTCTTTCTGGTGAGTGCTGTACAAACATTACTCCTATGAATGCACTATTGCACTTATCTGCTTTACTTCATTCATAACTAAAAGGGCATGTAGTATTCTAGAAACAGACACCTATTTAATTTTAAGGGTGAAGGGATCCAGGATGTTTTTATATTTGCATTGTAGCTAAGTGTGATAGATGATGCAATGCCAAAGTTATAGTGCTATTTCTCTTAACAAAAACTATCCTGGATGCCAAGGCTGGATCATATCAGAGTTCCATATCCACTGTATATCCATCACCCAATACAATATCTGGCTACTTCATTAGGTCATTGGCCACTTTATTAGGTGGACTTTGTACCTAAAAAGTGGCTTATTGCTGTCCTCAATGTAATCTAGTGTTTTTGCTCCACTATCTCAAACCAGTCTCTGACCTCTAGTATCAACAAAGCTTTTTCACCCACATGTTCCTCTGTTGCTCACTGGCAATGTTCAAAGTAACTTCAGCTTCTTGTTCATCTCTTCATCGTGTTTGTCTTGAATGTGCAATCCATTGGCTGAATGCAGTGCACTTAAGTAGATCTACTTAATAAAGTGGACAGTAATTCGTATATCAAACTGTAGACCATAAAGCATGCTACTTTTCATATCCATAAATAGGACATTTACTTGAAAATACTTTATCAGAGATTCTTGGAGGGAGGCATGTGGTGCAAGACATTAGCTATTAGCTCAACTTAAGCTTTTCCCTAAAACCGTCCCAAGAGAAAGCCGGCTCTCTCCCATAAACCACACATGACCACATTTACAAGCCATTTCCAAATGACTTCACTGAATTAGAGGCTGTCTTTAATGCACTGCTGCATTTTTGGGGGGCAGTTTGTTTGGTTTTTAAGCTTTGCCCCCAGCATCGAGAGTTTCATTTTGAGGCTACATAATCGAAGTCAGAGTATGTTTTAGAAACCACATGCGCACAGATTTCATGTTATAACTGGAACTTGAAAAATGTATCTATGAAAAGGACTATCTGGTATGTGGTGTGGCGGTAGCTGGAGTTTGCTGTAGTAAATGACAGGGAGCCGATACTCCATGACAGCAGAGCGCTTGATAAATTGGTTGTTAATGAGAGGAAAGTGGATTGAACTTCTAATGCCGCTTTCACAGGACTTCAAGGTTTTAAGAAGCCACCCTTGCCTATGGGAACATTTATAGGATCAGAGAAATACTGGCTACTTTATTAGGTAGACTGATTTACCTGCTTGGGAACTCATTCTATGCCTCAAGTCAGTGGTTTTAGTAAATGAATAATGCACCTAAGTTCAAAACAAACCTGTTGAAGTTTGTACATAAGTAGTTTATAAAGTGATTGAATTATTATCATTATTATCATTATCATCCTATCATCTCTCTCTGTGAAGCCCTCTGAGGCACCTTTGTTGTGATATAGGGCTATGTAAATCAAATTGAATTGAATGCAGGTGGATCATTTAAAAACTGATGATCTATTGGGATTTTCACATACAACTACAGTATTTCCTGACTTTACAGAAAAGATGAAAGCGGATGAGACGGCACCCACCCGTGCTGGGATATAGGTCAAGGTTGGGCGTAGAAATAAGGAAATATCCCACAGTGAAAAACACTATATGAATGGGGCTATAAAGCAATACAACTATGATCCAAAATCAATACATGACTTTGTCCTGTAAGGTATTTTACCCTTTGCTGTTTCCTATCTGTCAGTGAAATTAAATCTTTAAGAATGAAAAGAGCAATTCTTTCAAAATGTGGTTGGTGCTGTTGAGTGGAGGCCAGATACTCGCCGCGCTACAACTCAACTTTTATCCTTTTAATATAAGGGCTGTTAAACTGTTTCTGCCTATGAGCAGGAGGAGACATGCAGTCTATGGGTTTTCATACATGAGCATTAAAGTGTATTTCTGTATACACATGTTGAGTGAAATGCAAGACATAAAAAGGTAGGATTGTGGCCAAGCAAAGATGAAAATTTCACTGTAAAGTGGGAGGTAGACAGAGTGCCCAGAGAGAACCCACAGTAACACAGGGAGTATATGCAGACTCTATTCATTTAAGTAAATCTTTACAGATTTGTTTTATTCAATACACTTTCAAATTGATATTTTATGGCAAATAATGGATTTTTAGCACTAATTTCTGGAAGTAGTTACCTTGATATAACATTGTAACATGGATTGATCTATGCCATTATTTCTGTACAATGGAAAATTGAACATAACCAAATTACTTTCCCAGTTGTCTTAATAGCTTCCATATCTGGGTTTTTACTAGGGTTTTCTGTGGATGTTGAACAGGAGAGGTTTGTTAGAGCTTGCACTGGTCGTCTGCGAGTTTTCACTGTGTTTGTGGTGGCAGCGTTGACAGGGATGTCATGTGTGTGTTCCTGCTGCTGTAGGCCTCCTAACTACAGCTCACAAAATGGAGATGTTGTCCAGCAGAGGCCCCGGTGAAGAATGCACAAAAGCCATGTTGTGTAAAAAAAAAAAAAGTGAAATAAAATGGTTCTCAAACATTTCACGTCAAATATTTGTCTCTCAACGCAGGTTGTAATTGGACTGAAATGTTAATAAATCTGATCAAAACTAGGTCTAAAATTGGACTTAACCAGTTCTAAAAAAGAAATCAGTTATGAACCATGACTATACCAGGACTAACCCCAGTTCAAAGTTCCAAACCAAGGCCAAACGATGACTGGACCAGGTCTAAACTAGGTATAAACCATGACCAAATAAACTACTGTAAGATTAAATTGCAGTTCTGAACCAGGACTCATTTTCAGACTTAAACCAGGTCTAACCTCTGCAGAAACAGGATTACAAAAATGCATTTTGGAAAACCTGTTTGGACTGTTCTACAGGAAAGCTTATACATTGGCACCATATGATAGAGTGCACTAACCACATTAGTTAGGGGCCCAAAATACAAATTACCTGGTTATTTGCACTATTTAATGAAGACCGACTGCAGATGTCCCAGCAATGATGGATTCATGGACTAGGACAACATTACATTGACAGACAGCTAAAGTAGGGGCAACTCAAACGGGCCATATTTGTCTTCTCGTTTTGCGGGCAGGACCTTGTATTTGCATGTCATTACCGATCCTAGGATATGTACAAAGTGTCCATTCATGACTGCTGTCCCTCTGTACACTACCCTAGTGCTCCCCAAACCACCAGACCCAAAGGCAGTTAGCTCCCACCTGAGCCACTTGTTTTCTGGTCGAAGACATTACATTTATTTCCTGTTTCAAGTCACTAGAGACAAGGTATTCATTTTAACAGTAAAACGATGTTGTGAAATGGGTCAAGGGCAGAAGATGCACAGCTTTTGTTATGGCTACTACTTCTGTTGTTACAACTACAAAGATTATTTAGAGCAGTGATTCTCAAACTGTATGGCGTGGGTACCACTGGTTTATAGGCTCTTAAAGTTCAAATCTTGCTTTAGGTTAATTTTGGTTCCTGGATTAGACTGTATATGGGGTAGTCCTGTTCTAGATTTGTGTTTGCATTAATTCAAATATTGTATTTTACTATAGATTGAGGCACTCATTGTACAATAAACATGTATCAAAGAAAGTGTTGTGAACCAATTTAGAATATTCATTTGAACTCTTGAAAACACCCTGAGTATTCCTATGGGAATGAGCTATTATGGTGTGTTAAAAAGTCATCCAAAAGTAAACTACTAAAGTTTTTGAGTAATTTTGAGTGTGCATAGCAGAGGTGACTGACTACAGAGAGACTTGTCCTGGTTTTTATCTTTAATTGCTTTTCCAGACCCTCCAAAACCAGTGCCTTATTAACACATATTCAGTTTCATTCTCTTTGTGTGTCTCCTGCCTCAGCTCCTATCTCCCTGCCTGGCTTTTACTGTGGGTGATTTATGTGACAGCTGTCATTAATGGGGCTAAATCTAGCAGAGGGTGGGTCTTTGGCAAGTGGCCATTGGCGGCCCAAATATGAGAAAGAGGATCTAGTTAGCATGTCAAGATTTAAGTGCTGAAAACAGGGTCACTTTCACATAGGGGCCTATGTAAAAGTCAAACCTGATATATATAAACACACAGGCTGCACTAACATGATGATCAAGTGGTTTGCAACACAGTTTGTTTGTTGCCCCCAGAGAAACATACTTTGTAGGTTTGTGTTTTCTGAGTTATACAAGTGCATTCTTCAGTCATTGGCTCAGCTTTTTACAGCTACATGGTTAATGCAAATGCTCTGAATAATAACACTGAATAATGTCAGGCCATCAAAGTAGTAGTGTGTTCTAAATTGATTCATAACTTCTAGAATTTTCTGGAATATATTAGGGTCTTGCTGATACATCAATCTAGGTATGTGGTGTATGATTTTGTAGAAATAGGCTTGTATACAGGACATTCATGATGATACGTATGACCAGAAACGTGTTAAAATATTCTCTTTCTCATTTTGAGCAGCTCCTGCCACCTCTCCTTGAACACCCAAGACATTTAAAATTAATTGAGTGTGTCCCAGTTTTGTTTTGTGCATGTAAATGGTATTTTGAATTCCGTGTCCTGGCTGGGATAAGCCAGATAGTTAGTGGCAGGTGTCCCAGTTGATTGTTTGCTGATGACACCATCTTTTGGACCATACCAGCTGCTCAGTCAGAGTCGAGCGTGTGTATGTGCGCATTGACCCGGCTGCATATCTACAGGAGTTCTAGCTTTCTGTCTAGTTACCCAATATAGACCCATGTGAGTGTGTGAACCAATCAGGTCAAAATACAGTTGCTTAGTTCTGGCACTGCAATTGAATTTTGCTCCACCACCTACCTTTATAATTACATTACTTTTGTGGCTGTGTTAAAAATTCTCATTTGAAGGTATGGGCACATGTCCAACTCCAAATCTTGAGCTGCTAGTGGTTGTAAATGTTTAGTAAAGTTGGGGGCTGGTAATATGGGAGTGATGTAATGGTATCCTGAAAGTGCACTTATGAACCAAAGAGAGAATCAAGAGGAAAAAATCTTGCTTTATTGGCAGCTGGGACGTACAGGAAACTGTATGATGTTGAGCCATGGTTTAGATGTGGCTATGTTCTGGTTTAGTTCTGGTTTGGTTTGGTCCTAGTTTAGTTATTCTTTGGAATTGGTTAATTCCTGGTTTTGTATTGTTTTAATGGGCACCAGGTTGAGCCATGGATTAGACCTGGTATTGGTCCTAGTTTAGTTCTGGTTTAGCCATATAACTTTGTTTTGTGTTTCAACTTTGACATGATTATCCAAGATTTATCTGGACAATGGTCCTTAAATTACATCCAGTATAATGTATGTCTGGGCCAGCATTTTAAAAAGAAGGATGAGTGAAAAAAACGTTATACCGCAATTGTTGAATGAACATAATCCCATATTTGACAAACGGAATAAACTTAAACATAGATAATTGTGGATTACATCCAGGAAAAACTGCGTCTTTGGAGCCAGGCACTCTTCGCCTCTCTTCTTAACTTCTTATATGTCAAATCACCATTCATCAACAAGGACTTAAGTGCATGGTAAAAAAAAAACTGCAGCCCACACATCATATAGAGGGTGAAAGAGGAGGATTATGGGTAATTTTCTGAGCAAGAATGAATTGAAAGGAATGCAGTACAAGTGATGAAAGGGGACAACAGCAAAGAGAAAAGCCTGTCAGAAGATAATTGAGCATCAGTCTCTGGATCTACACGTGGGACGGGCCCATGGGGGATGGGGCGGAGGGGTCTGAAGGTGCACAGATGGATTAATAAAAAAAGGACAGCCCAGTGCATGATGTTTGTGTGAACAGGGCCAGGCAGAGGTCAGGGTGCTGTCCGGTGAGGCTTATCTGGCAAAAAATTGTCTGTTTTTCCACAAGGTTCACTGGGTGTGTTTAAGGTAAATGTTTTTGCAAACTTCCCACTCCCCAGACACTTCTTTCAGTAGTCACAAGCAATAATAGCCAGCAGTCTATCTAGCAAACCATTTCAACTTTGTGTTGAAGTCAGCTAAAATAAGATATGCAACTGATTCATTCATTTTTTCACACTTCAGTTCAGTTTGGGGTCAATGATGCCTGGGTCTTAGGGAGGGTACACCCTGGACAATGGCCACTTAGTCGCAGTGCTGGCACAAAGACATACACCTACAATTACTATCATGTTTATTCTCCAGGGACCAACTGGAAAACCGAAGACACATGTTGGTTAACTTAACTAACTGTAGAAAAACTTGCCTAGAGATGTTGACATTATCCTGGTAGCCCCCAATTTAAGTATCAATCAAGGAAACTAATAATTCAGCTTCTGGCTTCACCACAGACTGTAGGAGTGAGTGCGGAGGAGTACAGTGAGGTTTGTTGAAGATGAGCTGATGATGGATTTTGTGGTTTTAGAAAGACCGACAGCCTGGGTTCGAGACAGTGGAGGAATGCTGATGAGCAGGGAGTGTTGTGTGCATTGTGTGTGCATGTTGTATGTGGTTTTTGTGTGTGTCCCCTCGTTGACCCTTTTTTATGGCTCTTATAAACCCCCTTGCTCACTGTTCGTCCAGATTCTCCTGTCCAGGGCACAGCTCCCCTGTCAACCACTGTAGCAAGCCCCGGGCACTAAGGGTCAGACTGGATTTAATACTCAGATGTGATTACTCTAATGCACTGCAGATCCCCCAACCCACTTAGTGTCCAAGACTTTCTCACACATTTGTTTATAAAGACACTAATTAATCTAATCTTTGTTTTGACTATAATGCATTTTGGTATTGCTAACTCCCTACAGTCATTTCTTAAATCTTTGATACAGATTAATTTCTCACCCTGGAGCTCCTTTAAAGCACAGGCAAAAGATGAAGCTTGTTTTTGATGTGGACTTTGTACATTCTCCCCGTGTCAAGTAGGGTTTTCTTCGGGTACTCTGGGTTGCTTCATAAACCTAAAAAAACATTCACAAAAAGGTCCTGATCAAGAACCTGTCCCAAGATCTACTTCTGCCTTCACTCACATAAATTATGGCCTTAAACAGGGGAACAGTTCATGATCAAACCATTATAAGTCTTTCAAAATGTCTCAGCTGTCACGCATTGATAAATCTACTCACTCAGGTTAAGGTTTAATATGATCCAACACAGAACAGCCAGTTTTCAGACAGTGCACCTCCTGTTTCTTCTGTCACACTCAAGTTTAACCCAGACCTGTATCTATAGCAACACTAATTTTGTCTTCTGTGAGTTTACTATTGTCTGAACATTTTAACTTTCAAAAGAGGGTTACTCTGTGACTGAATGAATATGAAACAGTTCAATCCAGTACATTTTAGTATAACGTTTCACTGGTTTTGTTGCCATTATGTCTCTTCCAGGACATGGCTACAACTATTGTTTCTTTGAAGATTTTTTGCTGAATAGTAAAACATACAAGCAAATGCCTTTCACTGCACGATACTGGAAACTTCACATGGTGTATAACTTTTCTTTATGCATCTATACAGAAAGTTCTCCCCAATGACCTCTGTTGAAAAGTGGTGTGTTAGAAAACCCTCGCCCTAAAAAGAGTTTGTGGAAAATGGTGCATGTAGTAAATTATACTAACAAGTGGACGCCATCGTTTTATCCTGCCTTAAATCAGTGCGGGGGCTGTGTGAGGAAGGCAACACATGAGCATACCTCAGTGGAGAAATAACTCAAAGCAACCCAAAGCAATAAGTACAATTGGCACATGGGTACAGATACAATGGAAGGTACACACACTGGCCACGTTTTTAGGTAGATATTATTGGCAAAGGTACATTTTTCTAAACAGAATCTTAACCTTGGTCCATCTGGCATGTTGTTTTTGCTTGTCTATTAAAAGAGATAGAATTTTATTAGATTTTGTATCTTTTAACTTTACAAATCACAGTTACAGGAAGGTCAGGAATGACACAAGGTACAATTGATTTGATTTTGGGACTGCTCTGGATCAGTTTCTGAATTTTTAAAGAATGGCATTGCAACTTTACGCAAAAAGTGCCGGTAAGTTGATTCAATTTTGGAAGTGATCTGTGGAAATTAGCTGCCTTGGCAGAGGTCTGGGCGCTCCCCATGCTTTGTAGTTTCTCAATACAATGGTCGTGGATGACCACTTATTGGCTACACTCTAGTTCATATATATAAAGGCTGATAAATTTCTTGAAGACAGTCTTGCACAAATTCATTTCAGTATTTCGTCAAAGCAGACAATGCAGGAGTGCTACTTGGATATAAAAAGTACTAAAATGATGTCCTTTTTGGTGTTTTTTTCCAGTGTGGGGGTCAATCTCAAAAACACACAAACTACTGATGGCACAAAAACTACTGATTTTCCGATGTTCATTCTGTGTCCTCAATTTGTACTATAGCAATTTCAGGTTGCGCATTTGATTTTGTGTTTCTTACTTAACTTCTATTCTTGCTTCCTTAATAAAATGACTGTACTCACAACAGGTGGAAGCATGAAAAGTGAATGGACCGTCGTCTTTACTTACACTGCACAATTACACATACATTTTAATTTAGAGGTTTATTGCTTCTGACCCTGGTTATACATATGGGAAACGCTTTTTATTTAGCTGTATTTATTCTGGCTATGGCAAATATTGGACTACACGCTTGCAGCCTCTGTGCAGACTCCGGAAGTCTTTGACTATGTGGCCTCCTGACCCTGTCTAGCCTGCAGTGGCAGACTTCACAAGGTTTTAGGACCGGTTTCTCTCTCAGCGGTCAATCTTTCCCTCCCCCATACACACAAAGGGTCAGTGCAGCTCAAAAAGAGGTGCCTAACTCTGTTTTATGCTGAAGAAGCACAGACCGACTGGCAACATCTCCCCATGAGAAAAAGACAAAAATAAAGACCAGATACATTGTCTATGTAATTGAAAGAGACTTGGGAAACTTGAGTTGCCACACTATTTAGGACTTCTAAAGGATTTGTGCATTTGTCTGATGGTAGATGTGACTTCATCTCTAACATCCTTACAGCCTCAATATGCACAAATGTAATGATAATAGCCCAAAGTTCTTCTGTACCCCATGTAGCCACCATTGCCCTCAGGAGGAGACATGCCATCGGCCTTCCTACGCATGCAAGGTGGGGGGAGTATGTCTTGCCTAAGGACACAAAACCGCAGTATCAACAGGGAATCAAACCCCCATCCTTCTGACTAGTGGACAACCTACTCTGTTTCCTGAGCCAGGCTCTCTCAGGCAGGATTGTTCATCACTTTATACAGAAGTGCTAAAATTCTATCATACAATTGTCAAGAACAGGAAATGCCAAAAAAGCACTTACGCCATCATTCTGGTACCAGTAGGATCCTAAATGTGCATATTTTCCAGGTTCATTTACACAGTTAAGAAATGTTCATCCACACTTCAACTCCTCTCCTTTGACAATGAGCAGACCACACTGTCAGGTCGAATACATGTCACCCCCCAACAGCAATTATCTCAATTACGTAAAATAAACAGTATAGGGCCCTAGTTTGAGCATGTATGTCTATGCCAAAAACAAAAAGATGATGTTATAACTATCTCCAAGATGCATCTAAATTGAATCACCATTTGAGTTTGGCTACGGTGTCCCAGAGGAGTCTAAAACCACTTAATCAGCTTACAGTCACTGTAGTTTAGAATGAGTATTTGTGCAGCTGCAATATCTTGAACCTGGACCAGAAGGTGTAGTCAACTCAATGGATTTTACAGAGTGCTATGAAGACAGAGCAGGACAAAATTATTCTCAAAAGAGATGTATCCCAGAGACCTCATGGATTTGATCTTCTTTAGTCCTGGTTTAGTCCTTGATTAGTCCTAATATAAACCTGATTTAGTCCTGGTTTACACTATGATTTACTTATTTGTGTAACAATTTAGAGAAGTTGAAC
Organism: Philypnodon macrostomus; assembly: GCA_036025475.1. Taxonomy (NCBI): domain Eukaryota; kingdom Metazoa; phylum Chordata; class Actinopteri; order Gobiiformes; family Eleotridae; genus Philypnodon; species Philypnodon macrostomus. The sequence continues at coordinate 41,303 of JAVQKC010030621.1, read as the reverse complement.
CACCCTAAACCAAGCAGACATACAGTAGGCAGAAGATGATGAATGAACCTTGGTCTAAACATGTGGACTTGTGCAAGCTAAGCTACACACTCTCTTTGTCTTCTTGCATCTGTCACCACATCAGGATTATGCAGCACGATACCTTACACCACAGTTGCAGAAAATGTAGTCTGGAAAAGCTCTGAGCAAAAACAGTCATTCATCTCTCTCTCCATCTCTGTCCACACACTCCCTTGTTGCTTCGCCAATGTTTCGAATCCAACTTACTACACGCTTTTCACCATCTTGGGTTGTTTGTAGATGGAGCACCACTGCGGTCTTTTGTAGTTACGAGGACCTGTTGAATTAAGAGGTTGGTTAATTCACTCCTTCTACATGAACAAAAACCTGAATCAATTTATCAGAAAAGAAAACATGAGTTAAACATGAGAAATAATTGCACACTAGATGCTTTTGTGATACTTATTTAAAGCTCTATAAAGCTCCATCTTCTGTAAGGCCCTCTCTTCCCCTGTTGTGCTCAGTGGCATGGTCGTCACTTGCCATTCAAGAGACATTGGGGCAGACTAAAGGGGGGTTGAGCTGAATGTGTGGGCAATGCACTGTAGTATATTGGCTGCATAATCTGTGCAATCTGTCTCGAACGAAGCAGTAAATCAAAGGTTTATGTGAAAAATCATATCCTGACCCTAAGGTGCCATTTGAGAGGCGGAACGAACAAGCCCATGCACATTTCCCTGGCTTGGCCCTGATATATAAATATAAACACAGTCCTTTTACCCAGATCCTTTCCACTATAATGGAGTTTATTAGTGGAACACACAGTGAGACGCTGCTGTTGCTACTGTAAACAAGACTCTAAAACTGACGATTTTAGAGCCCTTTTACAACAGCTAGGTTTGCCAAGACAAGGTACCGCTTCCAAAAACTACAGGTGGAATATCACTGGTAGAAATATTCAACTTTATAATGGTATTAAAAAGACATAGACATATTAAATAGCATTGTCAAAATATGAAGACAGTCTAGGGAGCAGTGAATGGGGTATGGGACCATCTAGTCGTTTTGCTAGCTGTATGCTGTGTTAAAATGATATGCGGCAAGGTTTGGATTTAGGATTATGTAAATGCCCAGTAAAGACTCCTGAAGCCTAAAAAAGTCGTAGTTCGTCGTCATGGCTAAAAGAACAGTGCCATTCAGTCAGCATTAGAAAATTACGCTATGTTAAATTATAGTAAACACTGGACATGTATATTATTGTAAATATGTTGCTTGTGGCCCTCATTTCATCCATCACTTGTGCGTCCAATGGATCTCTGGAGGTTAGGTCCTTGACTGACACATATTAGCATTAGCATTAGCGCAGATGCTCACAGAGGAATGCCAGGTATGTAAGGTCCACGGAGGCCAGAGAAGAGAAGCCCTGTTTGAGACGGGAGCTGCTCTGGGCCGTGATACGATGACGAGATAAACACTACGTCCACATGAAGCCTTTGAAATGGTCCTTTATCTGCCCGTCTGTCTGTGGCCTGTACGTCTCTTTGTTCTAGTATGAAGTACAAGTATCTCAAGGCTTTGAAGTGAATAGTTGTGTTTCCATTACATGCAACGTGAATATGAACTGTTCCAGAATATTCCAGAAAGCAAGCTCAACAACAGTACTTCCATTTAGGTATGTTAGACTGGTCTACTTGCACCTGAGGAAAACTGTTAAATCGGCTAGGATATTGTAGTGGAAAAATCAAACGTAAGGAAGCAATAAGCTTTATTAATAAACAGTAGTAGAATCATTGCAAAGCCCATATCAATCTTTAGCCTGTAATATGATTTAATTATTCACCTTGGAGCTCTCATGGGCTAACCAGGCGTTTATGGGATAGCTCTAACAGTTGAAAACTATATAGCAGCAGTTTGCTTTGGTAAAACTGGTTCAGTGTAGTTAGATGGTAGCTGAACATCTTGTACAGTTCCTGATAATACAGTATACCTTATTATGCATAAAATACAGGCATTCATTTCTTTAGTATTTGTTTAGTTTTCATCTATTTAAACCTTATTTGTTTTCCCCACTTGCTCTTGTTTTTCACCGAAACACAATTGGCCAACCCTCACACACAGATCCGGCAGTGATTAACCTTAAATTAATTAAAGTCATTCCTTCGGTCAAGTTCTCCATTGGCTCGTTTTTTTCTGACTGAGCTTGTGACCAGATGCTTGTTAGTTTTGGCCCAGAGCAGCCTCCATCTGTGCAGGAAGACTTCAACCACATGATGCAGTAAGCAGCCGCTTTTGATCGATGCATCAAGTTTGTGGTCTTAAGTTATGTATGTTGATTACTATAGTTGATTTTTTTTTTTTTTTACAATGGGATACCATGTGATATAAAGATGCAATGTAATGACGTACAATGACTGGTAGACCCTTACCTAATAAAGTAGCCTACCAGCTTCAAGGTTTGACATTTTGTGCATTCGGAGATGGTTGTCTGCAGATCTTTGTTGAAACAAGGCTTGTCTGAGTCATTATAGCCTTTCTGTCGTCTCAAGAAAGTCTGGCAATCTTCTCTGAACTCTTGCAAGACCATGACAACCACAGAACTGGTGCTGCTCACTGGATATTTTCTTGTTCGGAACCATTCTCCTAACTTTTCTGCAAAGACATCCTATTTGAAGTGTCCTAATTGGGAGTTTTGAACATCCACCATGTTGGATCTTCATAGACACGAAAACTGGCAATGACCCTGCTCATGCGTGATACGATTTTATGTGGTCCTAGGAATGCTCTTTGTAGAGGCTTAAAGGTTAAGTATGAACAAATGCTTTTACACCCAGACATGATTTTAGACTTGAGGTAAGACATCAAACTCCTCTGTTGACAAGTACAACAGTTGGAAAAGTGGTCGTCTAGTTTTGTCTTTCGGCCCTGGACAAAGGCTTGTATACTCCATATGCTTCCTACAGGACATCATTCTTTCATGCCTCACTGAGATACTGATGGGAAGTGGGAGGACATGCTGTTTTGGATGGGGTATACCTCATGTTGGGATGAGCCAAAGTAAATAAGGCAAATCGTGTGTGCTGTGTTTGGTTATTGACCCTTGTCGTATGTCTACACAGTGACTGAGTAAATAATAAAAGGTTTTCAAATTGTATAATGTATAATGCATAGTCGACAGAGGCTGATTACTTTCTAGTAAACCTAACCATTGTTTAACAATGTTTTGAAATGTAGAAGCAATATTCCAAAGACTATTAATGCAAACGCAAATAAACATTCATATGATAAACTGAAAGACTGAAAAGTGCATATTGTAAAGCAACTTTGATGTTATTTCAATGGGGCTACTTTATATGGACTACATTAACACAATCTATGAAGATTAAACAGGGTTTTCCAATGGCTTATTGTTTTGCCCTAAATTCTACAACAAATTATAGCATAGCATAAGATGGCTCTCAATCATTTTTATATGTACAGTTCCTATGTTAGACTGGCCTGTATGTTTTTTCGGCATGCCTTATTGTCTAACATCTCTGTTTCTTTTATAAAACTTTCATTCTTGTTTGGAAAAGAAAGTCTTGGCATTCTCCGTATTTCCCACAGATCATATATCTTTACTCTGAGCGCTGGATGAGGTTAACATACTGTCCTAGCATGCTCCAGCACTGTGTTTGTGCACTTTGTATCTGGCAACAATTTAATAAAGAGCTCTATGAAACGAAGGGAAGCCATGAGTCGGTGATAAAAACAGTATGGCAGATTTCACCACTAACTCCATGTACTACACACACCTGAAGCACTTTATAGTTTATTTGCTGCATTACAAAATCCTATATAAAATGCTCTGCTTGTCATAGTCCAATTACTTTGTTTTTCCACAACAATCAGAGGTGACTGTGGTTTCCTTAATGAAGTGTGCTCACTGGCTGCTTCCTATAATCAGCTTGAAAAGACAGACCATGCCTATTCATGGACTTTTTATTTTCTGTGTAGATCTGGGCCATCATTTGCATCCTGTATTTGTATAGTACCTTACCATTATTCGATACTGTAAGTCCATTTTTTGGCTTCTAGTTCCCAATTAACAATCACAGTGTTTGTAGGGGGTTAGCATGAAGAGACAGAAAGATGTGAGAAATCTACAACCAATGAAATGGAAAGGACCTATATGTCAAAAAACTCTCACTTGACAACTGATTATTATAAATTGCATGTTTTTAAAGCAAATCTTCAAACCGGCCTAAACATTTTCATGGTACTGTAAATTTTATGTTAGGCATTATGTATTGTTTTTCCAGTTTTGGATCAGAGACTAAACACACTGCTAGCATCATTCTTCTTGCACTCATGCCCATCTGTCCGAGTTTGACCTGCCAGGGATGACCTTTCAGGCTGATTGCACGGACGCACTGGGCTGTTTTATTAGAAAGGTATCAATGTCACCATCTCACACAAACAGGGCCTGGAAGGAGCTATCAGATGTCCACTTTCATGAAGACTTTGGAGAGGGATGTGCGTTCTCCCTCTTTCAGGCCGATCCAGCTTGCCTTTATTATGAGGCCTGTTACTGACTTGCACTTTCAATAGGCCCTTTGTCTCCGGTGCATATGGACCCTGTATGCATTAGTGTTTGATAGAATGAGACATTGTTTTTCGACACCGCAGCATGTGTGCTCAAACCCGGCAGAGATGCATTACCTTATGTTTGGCTTCTAATAATGAGATCTAATATAAATATGATTTATAAGCGGACATTGTTGGCTGTTGGTTTAAATCGGATTTAGGGGCAATGCCTGTGCTGCAGATGGGGCAGACTTAATTTGATCAGACAGTGTTGCGTGAGTCTTTCACCATGTGAGACTTGATCATTGTATTTAGAGATACACTAAAAAATGTGGTTTCAGTCCAAAACAAAATGTTTATTTAGTTTGTCAGTTGTAGACAGTTAACATATAAAGCTCCATAGAAAACCAGGTTAAGCCAGAATATTACTATACAATATGACACACTGAGTACCACTGGAAATTAAACATACATTTATGGTCTAAATGCTTTTTGCTTCTGTTTTGTTTTTTCATCAACAAGTCTGAAAGTCAGCAAAAACACAAAGGTGAATTTACAGAACGTACTTTTACAGATGTGTATAGATTTGTACAATTGTGTACATTCTTTCTTTACCGGTGGTGATAGGACATGTGTGCCCTGAATGAAATGGTAAGCCCATATGTAGTACTAGTTTGCAGCCAACCCTTTAATTTTAATGGGGGCATAAAGGTTCAAATTGGACGAATTTTAATATTTTGTGAATGGTATAATAACGGTATAGGTGAAGCCAATGGATGCCTTAGGCCATTGGTGTTAGCCATGCACTGGGCTCTGTTTTAATTTGTTACAAACCAGACCATTGTAATAGAAATGACTAAGTGGTAAGTTACATTTACTTAGTTACATTTATTTGATAAATAAAAAAAAAATATATATATAATAAATGATTATCGGGTTTATTTTCAAGTATCAATGCTCAATCTACTGCAATTTCCATCTACTCTGCCTACCTTCACTTATATATAATGATAATAAAGTCAAGAATGTGAATGATTGTTTTGGCTTAAAAATGTGGCCTAATGGTCCAATTGTTCAGAGCTACTATGTGAATCTATGGCCACTGCCTGCTGTCTATCAATGCATTAGTTCAACATCATTCTAACTCAATTACATGATCTCACAACTGCTCACTTTGTTATATTTGGGATTACTTCAGCTTTTCCAGCCCACCGTCATTACTTCGAAAGAATGGGCCACTCAACTAAATCTATTGTTTTCAGCACCTCAGCTCCCGCCATCTTGTTTTTGTACATTCTGTCTTATAAAGCTTTGATTGACAATTGATAACAATGTGCTATGCCAAGAAAAAAAGTCTGAAAAGGACACAGATCTTGCAAAAGGAGTCTTATTTCTCCACTGTTTTTCATGGATACATTAAAGACAGTGGCTTGTCATGTGAAAATGACAGGGGCTATTAGTTAAGTAGGTTGTAAAACAAGCTGGAATGTGCTGCTGGGTACTGAGGTTTTTATCTATGTGGGAGGTGTAATGACAGTGACACGGGTTTCCCTTGAAGCTAAAAAGACAAGAAAGACCTGATGCCACAACAGCTCAAGGCTACATCTTCATGTTACCAGCAGGTCAGAGTAGGTTTGGCTCCTCTCTGACAATCCACATGAGAAACTGAAAAATACTACGACTTTTCAAATTTTTTTCTATTCTGGTACCAATGCCAACAACAGCATAGTGACCTGTTAATTTTTTACAGTAATATAATATACTACAGTAATAGATACTTTTGGCAGTTTTCTGAAGGCATTTCCAAAATACTGTGATTGGCCAATACATCCAGCAGTGTGTTATATCATGCATGTGTAGGGGAAATTGTGACTCAAAAGAGCCCCTAGTAAATGAATGTGTAAATGTCTTTCTGTGTGTTTCTGTGTCAGCCCTGTGACTAACTGGCAATTGTCCATGGTATTCCTCACATAAGGTCCTTAGTTGCTTGCATAGGCTCCAGTCAATCCCTAATGGGAATACGCAGAATACTGATGACCACAGTGATAAACCTGGAATCCAGTAATATGTATCATATCAGTAGCAGTACAGCAATAAATAGTTGTTTGTTTATAAGCTAATAATAGGTGCACATGGATGTCTTCTGGCAAAGAATGTCCAAAACCTTCCAGAACCTTCCCATTTCCAAGGAAAACATTCACAGTACAAAAAAGAGCAGGCAGATGGCAAAACTTGATGAATTTAGGCCCATCCTGACCAAGCCAATTACTCTGAGGGGAGCAGACTGAGAGTGCAAAGTGAAGTGAAATCTCCAGCTGTTACCGTATCATGTTTGACATCAATGTCTTGTCTTTCTGCCAGAAGTTTTTCGATTGACACATATCTCCGACACATTCGCAAACTCGCTTTCACTGAGCCTGGACTGCCTTAAGGCACCTTTTTCAGACACAGTCACCTCTTTGTTAACTTCTTCCCTTTTGTTTTCCGACTCTGAGTTTGTCCAAGTGTATTCCACCACAGCCTATGAGCACGGACTGACTGGTGACTCACGAGTAAGGATTTTGGAGTCAGCAAGATTTTTGAGAATTGAATCACGCAAGTTCGCCACAAAGAAGTACTTTCACTGAGCCATTGGCTGTACAACTGCAGTTCCATAAATAACAATAGTTTGACAATAACATATCTAATACAGTCTTACTACTTGACTATATACTCAATGGCCACTTTATTAGGTAGACCTGGTAACTCATAAAAATGCACGCTGTGTGGTCTGATGCTGTGAGAACATCAGCGTACACTGCATTTAACAAAATGTCTCTCATCCCATCTGTAGTCCAAATTTATGTTTGATTGCAATGCATCTGACCCTAAACCCTTTTGCCTACTTTTGTTATTCACTCTCTCCCACTATCCATCAGCAGCTTGTAAAAGTCACGTTGAGTGTGAAAATTAGACATGCATGCTGCGTTTATGAGCTTTCTTTGACTTTCTTTCTTCTCTTTAGGACCCACCTGCTCAACTCAAAACTGTTTCAACTCTACATTTCAAAGGGCTATAAAACAAAATGATTCATTCCATGATGCACAACCTGAATCAAACTGGCCTATTTGACAAGCTGCTCTCAGTGACGTGAAAAGCTCCCATCAAAGAACCACAAAATGCCTAAATGCTACCCTAGAGACTTGAATTGAAATAAAATCCAGCATGTTGATCTGTTAACAAAATATATCATGATATTCAACAGTCCTTTGATGGCACTCCACTGTCAGCATCCATTAATAAATCAGCATGGGAATGACCCGTTATTATTTGCAGTATTCCCGGGCAGGACGTCTCTCCAAGTCTCCCGGGATAATGACAATGTTGGTGTATGCGTTAACGTTGCAATCGGATCTGGCTCAACGTTGGTTGGTATTGCCCGGGAGGACGGTTAGGCAGATGACAGGATAAAAAGGGGATGCCAGATTTGTTACAGTAAAGCAGCAGAGTGGCTTTAGAGCCATTATGTGTTCTCTATTAATAGCAGTTGTTGTGAAGAGATACATATTCAATCATCATAAACACTCAACACAGGATTATGAATAAAGGAGCTGCCCATTGAGAGGCATGCACAGTTATGTTAAGTGCATTATAGCCAATGTATTACATGTCATTTGCTGGTAATATAGGTTATGTTTATGCTTGCTATAAAATGTTCCATTGACAACAGTGTGGTTTTATCTTGAAGAAATCTTTGTCCAATGCTATAAGTATTATTTTCCCTCATCTTATTTCACTTGTTTCTAGGCTGGAGACTGGAGCCTATCCCAGCAACTATGAGCCTAACACAGAAACATAGACCCACAGAAAACCATCCAGAGAGAACCCATGGTAACTTGGGGAGGACATGCATACACACTGACAGAAATGATAGTTGACTGGCCCAAGGTTAAAGCCAGTGACTTTATTTTTTTTGTTGGGACTTTTGGGTTTGCCTCTTTAGTTACCAATCACATAAATAATATAAATGTTTATATTTTTGCATCCTTTGGTATTGGTATGTTCTTTCGTGGTTATAGCTGATGTTTTCACACATTTTGACTCTGCACGTGACTGGGACAGCAGGCTCTTAAAGTGGCGGGAGGGCTGTTGTCAGCTTATAAAAGTTTAGGAGACCTCTTGTTTTATGGGACTCTGCTTAAATGTGGAGTTGCCCCGCCTGGAAGCAGCAGCAGTCAGAGCTCGTTTCTGTCACAAATCTCTACATGGGGCAAAATGGAAAACTAAGAGACTTTTTATTGTTGGTATAAGGCTGGATCAAAGTTTATGATGTTTAGCCACACTTCTGGACTTGAACATAGCTTATTGACAGAGAAAACAGACTTGGTGTGTTGGCAAAAGCGCACACACACACATAAACACACAGGCAGGCATTTTTGGACTATAAAGTGAATCGTGCAACAAGAAAGTCTCCTTGCCACACTCAGGAAGCAGACAAATCGTGGAGCTTGGTCCTTTGAGCATCATTAACAGCCAATATGCAGCACAGGCCTTGACTCTGGAAGTGTGACTCTTTTACTGCCCGACTACCTGTACACGGCTGCCACAAATGCATATCACCCCACAGCCTATATAGAGCTATAACATCTGGCATTGCCCAAAGTACATAAATAGAGTGAGTCTAGGCTTTTTAAACGGTTTGGTTCTGTTAATGTTACTGGATGAGGAGTTATGGCCGGCTTGAAAACTATAGGTGTAGATTACGGTGGATATACAATATAAAAGGAGGCACGTTTGAAATATAGATTTGCACTGGATTTGACCACTTTTGGACTTTCACTTTGTTTATTAGTCTCTAGCTATCCTCCTTATACCTAGATATCTTTCATACATTTTCTAATAGCTTGGTATCATTTTGTTCCCTTACACTGTATTATAGATTCTGTCCTTTCAGCAGAACATTATAACTTTTGCTCTCTCTTGGGCTCCTTTTCGTTGCGAAGGCCCTAGAGGTTTAATTTCACAAATAACATACAACTGAAAGTTAGATTCAGGCAGGTCCCACCAGAAGGAGACCCCGGGGAAGACCCAGGAGACGCTGGAGGGACCATGTCTCTCGGCTGGCCTGGGAACGCCTCGGGATTCCTCCGGAGGAGCTGGAGAAAGTGTCTGGGGAGAGGGAAGTCTGGGCGTCCCTGCTTAGACTGCTGCCTCCGCAACCCGGCCCCGGATAAGCGGAAGAAGATGGATGGATGAAAGTTAGTGTCTGTGTTAGTTTGTTGTTAACCAATGTACTAGTTTTGTCTCAAATATTCAAAAGTAATTAGTTGACGTTTCATTAATACTATTGAATAGTGTTTGCAAATTGTGTAACCCATTCATAGAAGATTTTTACAGTAGCCACAGGTTAAGCAGTTCTGTTCCTAACACCACATTTGATAATGGGTTCATTAGCACTAAGTAGATGAACCCATGATTAGCAGTCTAGTGCAGTGATCTGGATGCCATTAGCAGATACTTAAAGTCTCGGGCCCTGTGTTAGGATCTGAGAAACCCTTCTTCGCTTGCTGTAAATCTGCCGCATTTCCAAGCGTGCTCAATGCCTCCAAAACAAGCTTGTGTTTTTGCTTTTTGACCCGTTGTTTAATCACTCGCACATGAGGCAAAGGACAACAGAGCTGCAACAGGAGAAGAGCTGAGGACCAGGGGATGACAGGAGAAGGCCGCAGATGAGGCTTTGAAGCTCTCTGAGAGTTTGAAGCGGATCGAAAAGACAAGCGAGCAACCACATACCACATATTGTAGACAGACTCAAAAAGGACAGTAATGCAAATATCTCGTCGTATTGAAAGGGGCTTGTTATTTGGACCAGATGTCCCCACACCATGATGTCATTAGTTTGTGAAATAACATTTTAAAAGGAGGTATTATATTGTCAGCAAGAAAGAAGTGACCGGTTTGGTGCAAAATGTGGTCTTTGTTAAGTTGCTGCAGATGCTTCGTGTCTGTGACAATATGGATTAAAGAAGTTATTAATCAACAAGCCTGACCAAACACTTGATGTGAAATGGTACACATGAATACTGGCACTGCCTCAGATGTTGCTATGATATAACAGGAAAACAGTGAACGTTTTATTTAAATTTTGACATTTGGGAAAAAAAAATACCACAACCGCATTAAACTGTCTGTCAACTAAAAAGTGCTCAGAGATTTCAAACAAGGCGAGATTTTAATAGGATCTGGTTGTATCCCAGAATGTTACAGTCATTTGGCCCGGTCCAACTCGCGATAAGAACCAACTTTAGAACTCAGTCATTATCTTTGTACTAAGATCCAGTTCCCCTTATCCTTCCAATACATCATGTTGTTCTTTTATTATTTCTTGGTGATCTCCATCCATTTGTGGTGCCAACAATGACTCCATAGAAAATAAACCATGGTGCTTTTCACAATTTTTTCAACTTACATCTCGTCATCTGTTTTTAAATGGGGTTATCTTTATATACTTTTGGACTAATATATTTGTATTTCAACACAGTCTTGTAGGTGAAGCCAAACTTGCAATGAGTGCTGACTGCAGTAAAGCCATATTTTGCATTGTCTCAAAACATCTTTCAGCATATGTGATGTATTTCACGTCTGTTGGTTTTCTTCACTAATGCTATTTACTATTTATTGTCTTTAATAAATTGCACTCTTCAGTCAACACTCGAGCAAATCATTGCCTTTTCAAAAACACATTGTAGTTGATGGTGGCAGGCCCCCAAAAAGCCTGGCCAGAACTTAAGGGAGTGTGAAAGAGTAAAAACATTACAACTTATGGTCTGAATTTCAAATTTACTATGCACAAAAAACATTCCAAACATCTTGCCCCAGTTTAATGCAACTATGGGTCTTAGGTGGGGTACAGCCTGGACAATAACAAGAACATTGCACAGACAGACAGACAACCGTTCACTCTTACATTCATATAGGGGCATTTTTGACATGATTGGAATGAACCCACAGTAACACATAAAGAGGACTATTACTAACCTATGTCTGAAATTGTAAAACATGAATACTTCAAATAATTGTGTAAAGTAAACACATGAAGAATGATGGGAATTATTATATCAACCACAACTGGGAATTTAAATGCCTTCCTTAATTAAGCTTACTGTATTATTAAGTGGATCCAATTACCTTGCACTCATGTATATAACAGTATAGATTTGAGGAGGTCAATCCTTGCCAATAAAAACAGCCAGTGCAGCCAATAACCCAAATATTCCTCCTCAGATATAATGGGAAAATAGCATTCTATGTGATAAGAGATGTTTAACAAGAACACTTTTCAGTTATTACCTAAGTGTTCCCAAGATGTACTACTTGCAGCAACATTATGTAGTTTTTAGACCTGAAGCTTATTCCAGCAACTATGGGCCTTAGGTGGGATAGAGTCTGGACAATAGCTATTTGGTTGCATGGTAGACCAAGAGACTTGCTCATACTCATTGTGTCATGGCATCTTAGAGCCACACATTTTCTTAACACATGAATGTCTTTGGGCCTAGGGCAAAAATCAGGGTATCCAAATAGAACCCCCAATAACATGGAGGACATGCAGACTCCACTAAAAGATCAAACCCACCCTCTCCTTTGCTGAGAGGCGCTACAATTAGGCAAAAGTAGCTTAGGGCCCCATAAATGAAGCCCAAAATTAAAATGTATTGGTAATTATTAAACTTAATATGGTACAATAGCTCTGTATGGTTAGGACATCTGGTTTCTGTGGGTTCAAGAAAATGTATGGTAGGACTTAAAAAGTTTCAATTTCAATTCAAAAAACCCCCTGCCCATGTTCGCCTCTAGCCCCGAAATCGCTAAATGCGCCACTGCTGAGAGGTTGGAGCAGTAAACACCCACAGAACACGCTTTGCATATTACATATATACTATACTATAAAATGTGTATTTTTCCATCAGTTAAGAAAAAATGCATCTTTTACTTACGCCTCATGTCTCTTTATGTCTTTGTCCAACTCTTATCTTCTCATTTTCACTAAAGCAGATGATACAAAGACTCATTCATGGGCTTGAGTGATTGGACCCAGCTGCCTTGCTTCACTTGTCAATCTGGCTCTAATGAAAGGTTATACAGCCACTCATGTACAGTTGATGGCATTGTGCTGTTTTTGAAGCTGTAGTTATTTCCCTTGTTTTGTCATCTGGCCTAAAAGCACAAACAGATTACCAAGGGACTTAATGTGTAATGACTTGTCCTTGCTCTGACCTTGATAAATATTGGATTCAGCACATACAGCTGGACCGCTCAAGGGGGTCTGTCTGTAAATGGGAGGCCACCGAAAAACTTAATGAATGTCGTCTTTCCGGTGAGTGTAACAAACTTTGTGAATTGAGTTGTATGGAAGTGCATGTCCACTGCATTGTTTTGAAAGATTTGAATCGTGTTAAAAATACCATTAGGCCTATATACCGCTTTTGTAGAAACTCAAAGACCCTTAACAATTTCATGCATTATTCATTCACTCCTTAGTCATACTCTGTGGCGGAAGCGTGGCCTACGGCTCCTCCTGACCACCACATTTATATAGTCACACAAACATATTCATACATGAGCAAGGTGGGTTAAGTGTCTTGCCCAGGGACCCAATGGCAGTATGCACTCAGGCGGGGATTCAAACCGGTGACCCTCCATTTCCACTCCTTTAGTCAAGCCATGTTCAAAATCTGATCATCTTCTGACGGCCATTGAAAGATGGGAAAAAAATTTCGAGTTTAAAGTCACAAATCTACTAAAATAAACATATATCAAATATGTGAGCCTAATTGAGCCACACACAAATGTTACAAACTAGTTAGTCAGTTGCAAGCATTGGAGGGCTAAAGCCAGAATAGCAATTTCTACCAAAAACAATCAAAGTAAGTGAAGTGTGGATAGTTGTTGGAACTCTCTGTCCAGGCTTAGTGTTGACGGCAGCGTAATGAAACAATATACAAAGGGCCCAAGCTCAAATCACACTTGAATCAAACAAATCCAATGGTGAAGCAAAGACAGAGTAATAAAGTATTGGCTGTTTTTCTACCGTCATGTTTATATTTTACATTATGTTGCACTCTATTTCACCATGGTATATGCTTACTTAGACCCTCGCGAATACAAATACACAAAACTGCACTCCACACTCTAAAAATATGTGAGATATTACAGTTGTGTGGAAGTCACCTCCAGCTCCGTCTCTTCACATGTGGAAGTAATACTGTCATCTATATGGGTGGAATCATAATATACTTTAAAGGGGCACATCCTTCCTAACTTTCAACTGTGTTTAAAATACTAGCCCTCTGAACCAACATGGATACAGACAGTGTTATACTATCCATTTTATTTTAAGAAACCAAAACCAGCCTTGTGAATATATCATTTCCAGTTCTAACACCAGGATGGGTACTGTGTTTTGGATTTTCTGTTAGGATGGAAGCACCATAGCTCGTAGCAACTAATCCTGAATGTATTGTGCATGGCTTCTTTATCACCACCTTTTTCACTATGCTTATGTAGGTAAAGACGTACCATCTAATAACCTAATACAGCACTAATATAGCACTTATTACTTACAGTACTTATTCAATTTTTTTACCAACAAGAAAGGCACAGCTGCAAATGTCATCAAGATTCATTATGAAGTTGAAAGTGGGCAATGCTGCAGCTTCACGGTCACTAACTCCGGCACAGTTTCAAAAGACACGGAGACTGAAAAATTGCTTCTGTGAGAACCACCCACCAAAACCGTATAATGTATGCTGCAGTTTTATGCTTCCATTATTTAAAAGCTTCATAATGTATCCAAATGTTCTGCAGATTTTCATCAAAATGTGGCTGGGCTATTCTTGACAAAGTGATGGTAGATGTACATTCAAAAGTGTGTTGGGGCCAGCTGGCCTGCAGGTTTGTGCTAAGCCACATTTTGGCTTGGTCCAACTCTCATAAATCACACAAAAGCATCCACATATTACAAGACTAGAGACATTACTTACTCACATACATGTTTTTCATCTGGACAAAAATGCTTCTGTCTGTTCTTTTTGTTGTCATATTATCTGACTTTGAAGCTGACTGGACATATGCAGTGTCTCTCCCAGCAGCAGAAAGACACTTAAGAGTTCAACCTTGTACTTCTTTAAGTCCAGAGAGGGACCCGAGCCCTGGAGTCTGTTGAGTGTCAGTAGTGGCTCAGTTCAAAGGCTCTTATGGCTGATATAATAACAGACAGATATAGCAGAGGCAGAGCTGAACGTCCGTCCACCAGATGTGCAGCTGACACAGTCCAGTCGGCCTCACCCTCCAGCTACACAATGCACACACGTATACGCCAGAAAAGTGGGTTTTTCGTTTCCGTGGTTTAGTTCTTTATGGAGTTTATAGCTGTGCTACTGGACAACATTAACTATTGGGGTGGCAGTAACTGAGAAGGTATTATCTGAAGAAATTGATGGTTCAATCAGTCCTCACCCAGTTCATACTACCCTTATGTCTTTGGGCCTTTTATGAATGTGTTTACTTACTTACTTGGTCTGAGAGGGATTTTTATTTCCAATAATCAATATTAATTGATTGTGCCCATAAGTGTCGTTCATTTAAATGTGGTTGCTGCTTTAGTCTATAGCTCTGATATAAAAGAGGTTGGATAGCCTATTGAGTCACAGCACAAACTAATTCCCACCATTGTATGTAAAGTTAACGACGCATGCAACCATACTGTCATCTTGTGTATATCAATTCCTTAATCAATGTGATGTCAGAATCTTTCATTGTATCTGACAAACATATCTGGAGTTTGTTAATCCTTCAACTGCATTTCTTCTTCTATGTCACAAATCTTACGCCTTTCATAAAAAATGTCATAAAATCTTATAGCTTTATGCCATACTTGGTCATGCGTGTCATCGGGATCCAATTGTGTCATCAAAGACTTGGATAGAACTGTGAAAATTCCTCCATTTTTTGTCTCTTGATGGATAGCTTATTGCTGTTTGACAAAGTATGCAGTAACTTGTGATCCCGTATATTTCGGCGTCATCATAAGTCACGGCAGATCTCATAACCTTCAGTAGCCCCGGCAGCCCATTTCTCAGCCTCTGTTTCGCTAGGCATGTCTATTGAAGGGAAGCAGGATTGTTTATGTTAGCGTGAACCAGACCTGAGCGCATCGTGCTTTTATTGCTTTGAAAGGGACCCAGGACACTACGTAATGCACACAGTACTGGCCAACATGTATGCTGTGTGTGCTTAGTGGGCAGACTTGGAAAGAAAAATGTAGATTTTACTTGAGTACATGTTTTGGCTTCTTTACCCACCTCTGACTGTTACCATGGTACTGCTTGATGTAAAAAGATTTGGAAAGTTTTTTGTAAATCCAGGAGTTAACACATTATTTAAAAAATTTAATCTTTTATTAAGTTAAATTTGAACAAACTGATTTACTTCATACATTTTTGACCACTTTCTACTTCTACTTGAGTACTATTAGTGAACAATATTCTTCGTAAGGGTGGGTAATATGGTAAAAATATAATTTCACGATTTTCTACTTCTACTTGAGTAATATTAGTGAACAATATTCTTCATAAGGGTGGGTGATATGGTAAAAATATAATATCACGATTTTCTACTTCTACTTGAGAAATATTAGTGAAAAATATTCTTCCTAAGGGTGGGTGATATGGTAAAAATATAATATCACGGTTTTCTACTTCTACTTGAGTAATATTAGTGAAAAATATTCTTCCTAAGGGTGGGTGATATGGTAAAAATATAATATACATTTTTTTAAGGTTTAAATTTTATCACGGTTATCAGTGTCTTCAGAAAACCCTTTTAACTACAAATTCAGTGTACATCAAATGCATCCAGTGTTCATTAACCCAATACATTTTTTTTTCATTAAGACGAACACTGGCATTGTTACAGTAATCTACAGTATCTTCCCAGATTATGCTGATTCTCATAACAATCCAATTTTTATCGCACACCTCTAATTCTTCCTTAAGTAAATATTATGGATACTCCACCCACCTCTGATGGAAAATGGCCAAGACAATACATGATTTGAGATGAAGCATTGAGATGAACATTGAGGAGCAGTGATATTACTTTAAACATGTTCCATATGCTTGCACTGTCTCCACCTGGCTCTCCTCTTTCTGCCTGTCGACCCTCATCTTTTTGATTTCCTTTCTTTCTCTCCTCCATCTCTTCCCTCTTTTGCCGGCTTGTTGTTTTATTGAGGAATGCTTCGCTAAAGAGGGACCATTTGATCTTCCTGATGCTTTGACCCTAGGATGGAGGCATAAAGGAGGGGTTGGGAATGATGCATATGTCCCCAATTACTGCGCCTCCACTTGACTGCTGCTCTCAGCGATTGGGGTTAGAGGGGTAAAGCCTAATCAAGGCCAGAATGCCTCGGGATGCTGCCAAATCTCACACGTATACAAAGACACATGCATAGACAATGATTAGGCTCTGACACACACACGGGGTTTCACATGACGAGATGCTTCAGGGTATATAGGCATAGTATTGCACACATAGTATCTACGTGACCTTTTATTATAACATAGAAACTAAATAGAAAAACAGCAATAGTTTTGGACCATTGCACAAATATAGCATTGATGTCACAGTTTATCTAGCAGCATTTACATAATCACTGGATATGCCTAATGCCTAATAATTATGCCAAAGCCAGTGTGACCCTTGTATCAGTTCCAAGCCTGGATAAAGCAAGAGGCTCGTGTCAGGAAGGGCATCCAGTGTAAAATCATGTGTATCACTGCACACTTGGAGATAGAGGATTTGCTGTGGCAATCCTTGATGTGAAAAGCTTAAGTCTGTTCTCTTGTTAGTATCTGACTAATTTCTCCCAAAGTTATTGTTTGAGTATATTTACTGCACATCCATGGTTACAGGGCAAAAATTAGTAGATATTTCCTAATACAGAGTCAATGACAGTATAGTGTATTGGCAAAATCCATCCACACTGTGAGGCCGAACTGCAGGAAACACATGTTGCCTCAAACAGCAATTTTCTGTTATATAAGTTGTACATCTCATCAATCAATGCATTTGAGAATACACCTTGAGACAGCTACTGCATGGATGACAGGTCTAAAAATATCAACTCCACAGACAGTACACTTGTGCACGGGAAATGAAGAAATACAATCATGATCTTTGTATATTTGATCACACCTCTTTTTCCCCCTCTATTCTCTCCTTCATCGTCTGGAGCGTTTGTATTGACAGTGGGGGTTATTGCAGGTGAAGTGAGTCTGTGTTTGGATAAGTAGAAGCTGCTGGGACACTTTACAAGGTGTGCTTAGTCAGCCCCCACACACTCATCTGCTGAAGTCACATGGAAAATACCACAAGCTTTAGAAATGCAACTTTGTCTGTGATCATCTTCTTGGCAATGTGTTTCTCTACAGTATTCTGCCCAATGTAATAGAAGACAGGCTTTGGCTAAATCCGTAAGTCTTAAGCGTTTTGAAACATTTCTCTGTTTTCAAGCCACAGTGATGAGTCCATGGGGAAGTGTTTTGGTAATTAGCATGCACGCAGTTGAAGCCAATGGAAAATATGTCAAAATGAGAGCAGGCATGAGGATCTACCAGTGTCTTTGGGTTGAAGTGGCTGTTAGAGGCTAGAGCTTGAGTTTGCCCATTGTAAATGATAGTGGAATGGTCTATTTATGTTCTTCTCTGAGCCATGTGACAAACTGACCACAGTCCTGGGTGTACCTTGCCCAAGGCTTAGATTTGCCGGGTAGGCAAGTCACGCTCAACCCATAATGACAATGAGCTGAAAGAAAAGAAGAAATCAATTGTAAAATTAAAAGTACTGAGTACCTACTACGAGATGGATTAGATTTGGATGGATTGATTTGAATCATTTATAGGAACTAAGTGATTTGCATTATTATCATGGTGACAATGAAGACAATATTCCTTAATTCAATATTCAAAATTACATGATCTATCAATACTATACAGTCACTAATGCATCCTCCATCTTTGATCCAAAACAGGTGCCCTGCAGTCTCACATACATCCTTTGTTTCCATCTGGCCTTTACATTATCAGTGCAGTGCAGTTCTTTAAAGGGACAGGAACAGTTTTTGATGATTCTTCCTCTTCACAAAACCTTATGGACCCTCCATCACTCGAGTGCACCCACACATGTGTGAACAACATTACTCCTTGTTATCCTATTGAAGACAATTGATTTTAAATACACCATTTATGTCTTACAGGAAATCTTATAGACTGTAGAGAGCTGAGCTGAACTAACTTAATCATACGCCTCCTATAAGTAAGCCATACATTCTGCAAGCCAAATGCATTTGCTGGATCAGTTACTTTAAGAAAAATCATGGCTTTGACCAAGACTTAAGTCAATGTGGAACAATTGTGGAAACACTTGATTTGACATGTGGAAAGTTTAAAATCACAAATAACCATAAATAATTTCAATCAAACCATGTTTTTTTCATTCATGCAATAATTTTCTCCCATGGATAACTGCAGCATATCCCAGCAACTATGGGCCTTAGTCACAGGGCTGACATAGAGACAAAGGTAACCATTCACTCTCACGCCCATTAACTGGGAGTATTTGAGAGACACATGCATGTTCACAGTGAAGTATAATAACCCAACAGAGTACCCAAAATACCATCCAGAAAAATGTCTGCCTGGGGTCGAACCCACAACCTTCTTCCTGAGGGCACTAACCACTCTGCCACTTTATCTTATTTTCTGTCTAAATGGTTTGGCTCAGTATTTGTATTTGTATTCGAGTCTGTTTCACTGCTTCATGTCTTGATTTCAACTCTCAATGCTCCCCCTCATCAGTCTCTGTCTTCCTCATTAGATACCTGTATTTTCTTCTAAACAAGTGAAGGAATTCCACTGCTTATTTTCTTAACCTCGGACATGAAGAGGTTGCTGCGGCGTACTGTGTGTGATTGACAGAGAAGCGTGCTGGAAAAGCCCTGAGGTTTTGGGGTTTGCCTTTTGTCCCAGGGCTATATGCACTTTGTTCAGTTCAGTTTGTTCAGAGCTACAGGGAAAATGTCAGATAAATAATACAACATTCTCTGTTTTTACTGGAAAGAAAGTCTTAGTCTGGCTTATTTCACTTTTCACTCTTTTGAGTCCAGCCCCAAATGGGATAGGCTATGTTTACATTGTTCTCAAGAGTGTCCGAATATTATTTTGCAATATTTTTGAATACTATTATGCTTTTAGTATTTATTAATACTTTAGGGCAAAAGTCACTGATTGTTTTGACTCTTGTTTGTTAGAAAACGTCCAATTTATTTACAAAATTACTTTAAGAATGTGTAAATGGCTCAGAAAAGCCTAATAGCCCCCCTTAAATTTGTCTCTGGCCTGCTGTCAGTTCAATGTCTCTGTGCTTTAGTGAAGACTGCAAGTCATGAGTTGATGGAGCCATGATGTCTCACACCCAGTTTCTTAGAGGCATCTCAGAAACACACTATCTGCTACAGGCAGACGTCAGCAATCAGAGCTGGGACAGGCTTATGGCAGGCACAAAGTTGGTAATTGGGTTGGATTGATTATCAGCGAAAGAGGGCTTCTTAGACTGAAATATTGGGTTATAAATATAAACAAGATCTATGCAATTGAATTTAGTTTTCATTTTTGTCATTATAGATTATTGTTAAACAGTTATATGCTATAATCGAATGTGGTCAGCATACATACATACATTTTTTTAACATACTGTTTAAGCATTAGCCATAATACGCTTACACCCGGACACAACCAGGACTAAACCAGGTCTGTCTAGTCTAGGTCTAAACCAGGGCCAAACCAATAAACCAGGTTTGAACTTTCCATTTTTTGAATATGAATGTTCTGTAATATACAGTTAATATGGACAAATTTGCTGAGTGAATGTTGGAACAAGTATTCATACAAGCTTGACATCACTAAGCCTGATAGTTTTATCTGATCAATATCTGACCTACACACTGCCAACACCTGTGTGTCATGCAGCCAAAAGTCGTTCTCTCAACCTCAAAAACTGCACAGTACATAAAGTCAATTTTTTGTTGTCAAATAACATCTAAATCCAAGTCCTTTTTGAAAATCCGTGAGCATTATCCCAGCATTCCCATATCAGGGCCTCTCTGATGGATCTGTCTTCCCAAAGGAATCTGGGAATGTCATCACAGAGCTCAGACACACTGTACATGTCTACACCTGGAACACACATATCTCTGTCCCACACACATGCATGTATGGGCCCAGTAACATGGCATTCACACTATGAGCACTGTTGGCTCACTCAATATAGTATTTAAAGTTAGGTCACGCACAAATGCCAAACACTTCTATATACATGTCCTGCATGTAGACAGACAGACAGACAGACAGACGGGCTTTAGATCATGTCGATGTCTTAAATCCTTAGTCCCCACTCAACCATTGAAAGATATGGGTAGTTGAGCTATATAATGTAAATAGTTTCAGTTACTATAACATACATACTGTAGTTACTAGTATAGACATTTGTGTAATAGTACTATACTCACTTACTGTACCTCAGATAAATACATTTGTACAATTACTGTTTGTACTGCCTCTGCTCAATCATTTCTAGTTTTACAGTGAAATATTGTATGTAGTACTTATAGTCCCAACTAGGGGTGATATGTCGATAAAAGATCGAATAGTGACATAGAGTTATGACAAGTCTGAGAACATCGTTGAATTATGTTCTTCTCCCATCATTTTTACTGTAACAATGCCATGTGTTCATATTATATTATACTGTATATATTGATGAACACTGAATTTGTAGTTAAAAAGGTTTTATAAAAAACTCAAAGTCAACTAAAACAAATTTTTTATCTTAGCTTAAAAAAATTATTTGTGTTATATTTTTACCATATCGCCCACCCCTAGTTCCAACCATACCAGAATAAAACAAGGTCTAAATCAGAGCAAACTAGGACTCTAGGTGAAAACCAGGACTAAAACAAGACTAAACCTGGTCCAAACCAGGATTAAACTAGGTCTATACCAAGACTAAACCTAGTATAAATCAGGACTAAACCAGGTCTATACCAAGACTAAACCTGGTCTAAAACAGGACTAAACCAGGTCTATACCAAGACTAAACCTGGTCTAAATCAGGACTAAACCAGGTCTATACCAAGTCTAAACCAGGACTAAACAAGGATAAACCTGGTCTAAACCAGGATTAAACCAGGTCTATAGCAAGACTAAACCTAGTCTAAATCAGGACTAAACCAGGTTTATACCAAGACTAAACCTGGTCTAAATCAGGACTAAACTCGGTCTATACAAGTCTAAACCAGGACTAAACAAGGATAAACCTGGTCTAAACCAGGACTAAACAAGGTCTATAGCAAGACTAAACCTATTCTAAATCAGGACTAAACCAGGTCTATACCAAGACTAAACCTGGTCTAAACCAGGACTAAACCAGGTCTATAGCAAGACTAAACCTAGTCTAAACCAGGACTAAACCAAGTCTAAATCAGGACTAAACTCGGTCTATTGACTCTGTTTCTAATATAAGCACATGCTATAAATTATTTCTTCATGTCTGTGTCCACTGCAAGGATACTCACAAATAGGTGTGATGACTACATTCACATTCCTCGGTCACTCTGGATCTGTGCATTACGTCAAGGTCTCAGGGCCTTATTGATCTTCAAGCTATCAGGTTTTCCCAAAAGAGGACTTCATGACCATCTCACACTCACGTACACACAGACCCACACAAATACACATGCACGGGACAGGCCGATGAAAATAGATGAGCTGTACACTGTAGGTGGTAACATGGGCACATTCCTCACTTGTGCGCTTACATCCATAGTAACAAGATCCACAGGGAGCCTCACCCAAAATGGGCTAAGCTGGCCTTATCCATCAGCTGGTTTGACTTGCTTTTCAGAAACAACAGGGGTTTCTTTATTAACCTCTTAACCCAAGAGACTGAATGGTATCCCATATGATCTTGACTTGTTAGGAAACCAATTGCCTTCAAAATACTGTGACTTCAACCCACATTTCTCTATTATTAAAATCCATTATGCTTGCTTCTGGTGTGAGGCCTTTCCTGACAACTGTGGGCCTTAGGCAGGGCACACTCTGGACAATGGCTAGACTCTGGACTCATAGGGCTGACACTTGGAGACACACACTGACAGACCATTCACTCTCCCATACATTCATTTGTGAGTTAATCATTTGGAAATAATATAAATTCACCTATTTAGGAAGTTGGTTTCCTAGATTTTATAAGATAATCAAATGTTACAGTCTGGGCCAAACATAGAGCGAGAAGAAGAGCTGTTCTAGCCAAAATCCTTAAACCAAAAGATGATTACTATAGATGTAACAATTGAACTCTTTAAACTGTGGCTCAGTCTGTGAGAAGTGTGCATGCTGTTTGTTGTATGGGTTTCTCTCACATGTTTCAAAGACATCATCTTCCATCGAGCTTGCGAGACTTGGCCCAAAATGTATGGATGGATGGATGGATGGATGGATGTATGGATTGATTGATTTAAAATAACAAGCAGAAGTGCCTACATGACAATACAATAACTTGAATGAAAAGGAGCAGAGAGAAGAATATATCTTTTCTATTTTCTGCCCCTATTTTCTGCCCCTTTCTAAATTATTTACTTTTCACATTCTGTTTAACAAAAAAAAATACTTTTCACATTCAAAGCACTTTAGTTCTGAATATATGACACGAAAATCCTGGCCTGGAAAGTCTTGTTTTGCATGTCAGTGCCACTAATGTCAAAGATCTGCTTCTGGCATTCACAAGGACACTGTAGAGTACATCACCACATTAAGTTTCGTCAGGCACACTCTTGAGATTGGACCAAAGAATGCTGGGTAGTGACAGATATCCGAGTTGCCTTGTCACCGTGAGATCATTTTTACCGAAGTGACAATTTACAGTTGAAAAGGCCCTTCTCAGCAATTGCCACTCTGTGTCAGCTTCAGCCTACTCCTGGTGTACTCAAGTTACGCCTGCAGTGAATTTACTAGAGCTTTTTTTACTTTTGAGTGTGGTCTTAGGGCAGGATTGTTAGCTAAAAAACAAAAATGCAGATGAAGGCCTGGTACCTAATACAACCTGTTGAGGTCTTCTGCAGCTTCATGTTTTGTAATCTCCTGCATAACTTGACGTAAGATATAAACGTTGCCTTTTTTCAAACTCACTGGATATTATATATTATCATACATATCAAACCGCTGTGAAAACCTAAATTTCTGAAATATATGGTTTGCCTGGCACTGGGATCACATTGAATGGACATTACATGTTATTGTGGTGTGATGTAGTCTAGACCACAACACTAATATTTACTTCTAGATATCCACTAGAACTTCTTCTTAAAGTGCTACTTGCATGGCCAGCCTCTTTCCTCACGTTAACATAATCCACAAATTGTTAAAGTTTGACAAAAGTCCAAAAGCACCTGGGCACAACAAATGTGCGTAGCCTTTATCTGCATTGTTAACAGTGTTAAGAGAGTTTTAGTACAATGTGTGTTGCAACTTGAGCTCTTTCCTACTCTTTTTGTCTATTGTTGTAACTAAAGAAGGCCTTGTCACGCAGCATCTTGCCACAGTCCGAGCCCCTACCTCACAGCTCCCTACACCCCCTGGTCCCCTCTTAACATGGTCTTATAATGTTACAGTGCAGAACATATGACTGAAAGGCTGCCTGTTCTTTGGTCCGTGATGTCCTCAGGTGAGCACTCTTACCTGGGAGTGCCTTTCTTCCCCTGTACGCTTCACTGGAGCCTGGCCACAAACACCTGCATACACTCACAATGCTCTTTCATACACACACACAGGTGCTTCTATGGAAAAACACACCCGCACATGGGTTTCCACATCATTAGTGCCTTTACTTTACCCAAGCTCATGTTTGAATAGTTCTAATGTGAGCACTGCATGTACTGTGCTTATAGTGTAGACCAGTACATGTGTCATAACCATGGATGTATAATACAGTCAGTTATGCAATGCTGTTGGGCCACTGTTGAATTGCTGGTTATGAAACGAGATTGAAATCTGGGCCTTCTCCCCATCAAGCTTATTTAAGTCCTTCATCCAACCAGTTTCTCAAATTGTTTTCAAATTGCAAACGTCTACAAACTACACAATTCATAATTTTTATAAAACCACTAGGATTCTGAAGCTACTATTGACTGGGGAATTGAACTGAATTTGTAGCTTCTTGACTACATTTTAACATACTCTGACTCCTTATATGTCTTATACATCTGTCTCTGTGAAGTCCATGTATGTGAAGTGCTTGTATAGTTATCCAGATCTTTCACTGTGAGTGCACATTAAACCACGGGCCAACACAAACCTTCACTTTTCTGTGTGGGAAAGTCGTCCAATTCTTAAAAAGCATATTTTACGAGACCCTTCACACTGGCTCTATTTCAACTCTTTTTGGGACTTTAACGTTTTCCTAGTCTTCTTCCCTATATTTATCCCTAGTTCCTTGCTCTATTCTCCAATAGTATATCCCAACTTTTTGGCTAGAAACACACAGATTCTCAAATCCTTGTCTGTCAGCCAACATAGTATCTTTCCGATCGTTTTCCAGTCTTAATCCTATTTGCTGTAATAAGTCATTAAGGCAGTGGGAGCCCTATATGATTTCAGAACAAGCTCCTTGATTTACTGTTTATTCTTTGGTTTTGTTTAAGTGAGGAGAAGATGTTCACATAACTGCCTTAATGCTTCATTTTAAACCACAAAAACAAATAGAAAATGAAACGCTGGTTGTGACAGTTGGGATTTTTGCATTTTCTTATACACAGCTATGCAGATTCAGAGGTGGGAACTGTAGCCAAAATGTACTCAAGTAAGAGTATTGTTACTTCGGAAACAGCCCAAATAGAAGTAGAAATCTGTTAGCCAGCTAATTACTAATTACATTACAAATTACAAATAACATATAATAAGGCACAAGTAACACAAATTCTCACTTTTTCTTTTGGCAACACAATAAGGTGAGCTGAATAGTACCGTATTTTCCGCACTGTAAGGCGCACTTAAAAGCCTTTCATTTTCTCAAAAACCAACAGTGCGCCTTATAATCCGGAGAGCCTTATATATGGATTAATTCTGGTTGTGCTTACTCACCTCCAAGCGATTTTGTGTCACACGGCGCTTAAGGCACTCCGTCAAAATGTTTTGGTACGACTTCGGTAAACTACAACGCTCCGGGAGTCAGGAGCGTCACGGAGTAATACATACCGGTACGGTAATACGGTAAGTAAAATCCCTCTCAAGTAAATGTAATAGAGTAAATGTTACTCCTCATCTCTGTGTAAAAAGCTGCATGTGAAAATGGTGGGTTGAATGCTCTTCCAGATGACCTCTGAGTGAGGTCAGTTTTCCAGTTAAAAGACCTGTAGGAGGACCCTGGGAGAGGCCTTATTAATGCTGAGAAAACCTCAATACATCAGTCTCACCAACACCCCATCCCCCCTAAACCAGTCAACAACTAAACAGTTAATCGTTCAGCTTTGTACCTTCTCTTCCAAGTGTTTTGACATGTTAATACACAATTTTCATATTACAAAAGACAGTCAATGTACTGAGCAAATCTGACCATAAAACTCCAATTCAGTTTCTGTATGTAAAAATTAAATTGTCACTATATGTTGCTATCCCAGTAAAGTCACATAAAATTCCTTTAGGCTTTGACGGGCTAAGTGTAATTTTTATCATTTTTAGCCAACCGCAGCTGGACGACGATCACAGGCCACTTTCATGAAACTGTGTGTGTAAAGATTTATCGTCTAGACCATAGAGTTAAAAAATAACTTGACCCATATCCCTTCATTTGTGGTGCTTTCTACAGCTATTGTGGAAGAAAGTGCAATGTGCGTTTTAACTTGAATGATCCAAAGAAAGACACTTCAAAATTTGTGCTCAATTAGAAGTTCGGTTACAACTAAACAATAGAACTACATTGGAAGTTTAAAAATATACCTTGACGTAGAAATGTTTTGTAGTCATCACCACTCACCTCATGCACTAAACTAAAACTAAACACATCCTTGTTTATCCATACACTGATTATATCGACACCTCAAAACTCCACAAACACACATTTTTGCCTCCTTCCCAGACTTTTCCCTGTTTTTGGAGACATGATGAATGAGGAGGATGGCCTGCTGCCAACTGAGGCCATATACTGTGCAAACATACACAGGCAAAAACAAGTGTATAAACACATATCTTGGCTGCTAACATAAGCCGTGCTGTAAGTGCTTCTGGCTGCGCCGGTGACAGAGATGGTTTCGAAGAGTGAGTGTGCAGTCAGTGTGAACCAGGCGCCTCTCTCAGGGTCAGACTAATTGGGTGATAATGTGTTGTTTCACACGTGCTGCGTCGGTGTGGAGCTTGTGAAATGAACTGTGGTAATGAGCAGCTTTTTAGGCCTAGTCTGCACCTGTTTGAGAAGAAGTTTACAGCAGTAGTTCAAATCTATTTATATTTTGAACTGGAAAATATGGTGACCAGATGTCCCACTTTGTGTGCTCAAATCATGCATCCCACAAACTGATTCTGTGTCCGACATTTGGACTCATGCCAGTGTACGCATTTTATATTCTACAAACATTAATTATTTTCCCCATGTTCAGGAATCTGTATAGTAAAGCTGACAATATATGTTGCAATATTTGTTCCACATTGTCCAACTTTGTCCCATTTAAACAGATTTTATGTCCCACATTTTGTCCACTATGATGTGATCACCCTACCTATGTTTTCATTCTAGCAACAAGGCATACAATGTTACACAACCAACAGGATATTTTTCTGATGACGATTTAATATAGTATTTGTGAGACCACCTGAAAAATGTCATGGGCATTTGAATAAGTCAGTCCACACTGATGCTTTCTCAACATTACATCTTAGTGTTGAGCTTTTGGTACTGCAATAATACATACTACATGACTAGTTATTTGTTTTGAGTATGCCGTCTTCTTCACATTCACTGCTTAGAGCAATGTTGCCAAAATGACTGCCTCCAGACTGTTTTGACTTCACATGGGCTCCAAGGTGAGACTGTATGTACACTGTTCTGGACTGGTGCACTTTGAAAAGCAATAGACAAAGCAGTGAGGAGGAGGTGGGTGGATGCAGGTCACTAGCCTCATTAGCACTGAGCTAACCAAGTGTAACAGGTGAGAGTTCAAAATGACAGCAAGATGGATGCTTTTGAAGTCTCTATTTTCTACACTCACTGGTCACTTTATTGGGTAGACCTTGTACCTAAAAAGATGGCATCAGGTGCTATGTTTCTGTTGTGTTCGGTGTTATAGACTGGTATATGTAGGTCACATCTGCACGTTCACCTTACTGTCGTCAGGGTTCTGTGACATTTGGTGGTTTTTGTTTCTGGTTCATTTCCTGTTTTATTTTTGTCCTTTGTCTGACGTCTTCTTTCGTTTGAGTGTTACTTCCTGCCCGTGCCTGTTCCCGCCTGTGTGATTGCTGATTTGCCCTAATGTGTCGCACCTGTGTTCCCCTCTCCTGGTGTATTTAGTCCCGGTCTTCCCCTGTCCTTGTGCGTGTTTGTCGTGTCGTTTTTGTCAAGTGGTCAGGCCTCATCTTTATACCTGATCGCTGTAAATCTACGCATGTTGTGACTTCAGTAAAGCTTGTGCTTTACCTGCCTTGTGAGTCGTGCGTTTGCGTCCTTTCTCTGGATCCTTAACAACTGCAACAATCACACGATATATCTGGGATGAATTTTCAGATTAGCTTTGTAAGGTTTTGCGGTAACAGAAGGAAGCAATTCTTTAGACCTATTTGTTAATGAGCTCCCAAAAATAGCAGCCATAACATTGGTCATGTCAGTTCAAATCAGCGGTTTGTTGCAGGAGTGGTTTCTGGCCATTAATTAGATCATGATCCTAATTTGCCATATGTTAAAGAGTCCTCTGGTGTGCTGCAATGCTTTTTCTACAATTAAGACTAAAAGGCAATGTTATACTGTATCGGGTGTACTGTGGACTAGAAAGCAATTGATGTAGACTTTTTAATCAGGACATTAAAGAAAACCAAGACATACCATACCATAAACCCTCGTTGGCCACTTCATTAGGTAGACCTTTTACCTCTGTGTGGTCATCTGCTGCTGTAGGTCTTAGTGTGCAAAGATGCTGTCTATTATCTCAAACCAGTCTTTGATTTCTGGCATCCACAACTATCCAGTGTAAGCCATAGACAACCTAGGGTAACACTTTAAAAGCTAGTCTTGAGCAGTGCCCTCATGACCAGTTAACAGATGATTTCCCCAAATCTGGTCTCATTTTATTATCATCAGTCTATATTCTATGCACTTTCTGAAGCCAAGATACCTTTTACTTGGTAGTCTACATTTCACATTACAGTCCCAAGTAATCTTCCCTGAGCTGTTTGTGTGCCGATACCATCTTTCCTCATTGGTTTTATATTAGAATGGCAATTATCTCAACTGTCAAAAATGCTGAACTCAATTTCCCCTGAGTGCTTCAAAGAAAAGTTATACCACTTTTTCCTCCTGAAACTTCTGCATAAATTTTTCATTGACAGTAAAGATATGTTCAGATGTAATGGGGGTGTGTGTGTGAACCACCATCATCAAACTGTGAACAGAGCTTTATTTTGGAGTCTCTTTACATTATGGTGCTTTTTTACATTTATTGATGCAGTGCATTTCTTATGTGAACCAGACGGTATTGCATATTGTATATTACCGCAATTTCCAAATAAAGATTTTCTTATCCTATCTTATTTATGTGCATATGTGTCAAATGAAACTGCCTACCGGGGGTTCTTATATGGTATAGCTAGTTTTGGTACATTTACAATATTTATTTTTTTACTTTTACTTGCCACTGAGTAAATCTACCAGTATTTTGAATTTGTCGATTCTGCACACCTCTGTATGTTACTCTAGTACAGATTTTGGTGACTATCCAACTGTACAGATAAAGTAATAGTTCATAGTAGATAAAACCCTGCTGAGTACAGTCCAGTACTAGTTTTGGTTCAGTGTGGATCTCCTTGTGACACACATTCACATGCACATTCAAGACCCCTTTCTCCCGTGTGCTCTAATGAAACCTAGGGAGCTGCTCTGTCGTCAGCTGCTAATAACATAGCATTAGGTTTGCATTGCACACTGATAACATATTTAGACCTTTGACAGAATACTGTACTTACACCAAAGTTGCTGTTGCCAAAGCCACTGATTTTTTTTAATTTGCATTGAAGTGATCTCAACACAATAGCATATGTGTATTTAGGAGCTTACTGTGCTCAGTTTGTAATATTTCTTCTCTTCTCTGCAGCCTGTCAATGCATGAGTACTGTAATTATGATACTTTAAAATATTCAAGTTTGCTAATTGTTTACTCCATTTTCTCTGTTTTTAGAGTCCAATTTGCCCCAAGACCCTAGTGTGGTGGCAGCTGCAACATGGAATACAACCAGTGAAGGTAAATACACTTAATACACATAATACAATGATTTTTTTTTTTGGTAAGATAACAGAGACACTACTGGTTAATTGCGTGAGGCATTATTATGGTGCATGCTAGAATTGCACTCAATGATGTGTTAAAAGATTCAGTGTGGCAATAAATGGAGTTGAGTATAGGCCATTTACTGTATAGGGCTAAATGATGGAAGAAATGTATGTTAATGTACTTAGCAGGCAATGGCTACATGTGCAACACTATTTCTGTTCACCTGCTTTAACATTGTTGTATCTAGTGGTTGATAGCGTCTTCTAAAGCCAAAAGTCATATACACTATACTCCAAACAAAATGTTCATACACTCATTTTTAGGAACACCTGAAGTGGCACCCTGGTCTTCTACTGCTGGAAGCCATCTTGAAGGTTCTTTTGGGGGGAACTTCTTCAGACCTTATAATGTGTGGTCATTTGTGATTGCTGTTTTTCTATTGTATGTTGTGTTCATTTAAATATAAAAAATAAGTAAAAGTAAAATTTGAGCATTTTTGTATTCAATGTATCTCAAGACTCAATGCTGCCGTAAGATTCAGTGATTTTTTGTTTTGTTTTCCAGTAACGGACTATAAAACAGTTATACCTAATATTGTGACCAGTGACTGCAAAATTGGCAAAAGCACCTCAGCAGCATATCCACATAGGAAACAATTACACGTTTAGTTCCTGGAAAGTTTGCTATCTATCATAAGTTCCATCTTCTTGTCTTTTCCTCTGGGCATATCAAGCGAACATCCGCCCAGCCCCACACAAAGATGCCCTTCCACTGACACTAAATGTAATTGAACCTGACCTTTATTTTTGCTCTCATTTAGTTTGGTTTGCTGAATGCATCTCTTGCGAAGTCGGCTTTCCCACAACATCCGTACCACAACAAACTCTGTTTACAGTTAAACAAAGCACAGCTGGAATGAAGACAGTAGTTTTTTGAGCATGATTGAGCAGTTTAGCCGAGATAATGATAGTGGTCACCAATCAAGGTTGTTTAAAAACTCATAAATAAAAGCAAAAAGAAGTCCGATACAAATTACAGACAGTTTTATTTTTCCACAACAACTGTAATGTGCAATTGTACGGACAGTGCACATGTCCCAACCATTATATGTGCATTTGTCTTTTTTAAACTTACTAGCATCTGTTTCCTATCTGATGGATGGAGGGTGATTGTAGTTCATGTTTTGTCTCCAAAGCAAGGGAATGGTTTTGATTGGCCATGTAGACAACATTCAGCCAGAAAGGCACTATTGGTTGCATTGCGATACTGCGTTTACAGTTTTGGCCCATAATTAATTAATTACTCAATTAATTTTCATCGTAGAAGTACCAAAATTAATACAGTTCGGCGTCTTTATGGTATGTACCTGTGTGCAAATGTTGAAACTGATCCGGCAATTAGTTTTTGAGTTATCGCGTTCACAGCTAGGATCTGCGTCCGCGGACCAACGTGATTCCATAATACCGTTGTTTCGCCGATATAATAAAGGGTCGTACCTAAAAAGATTTGCAAAACATATTTTCGATTATTGTAACTTAAACCTCTAAATCTTGTATGCTGAGGCGCTGATCTTCTCAGGAGCTTATACCATTTGCCTTTCTACATAGACAAGAGAAGAAACGCCACCTTGCCCAACTTGTTTGCATTCAAGGCTAGTCCAGAAGTGTCCAAGATGAATTAAAACTTTAAAAAGATCAAAATAATATATAGGGCACTTTTAACATGGTTTTGAAGTAGTTATTTTTCTCCTTTTGGCTATTCAATTTCCAAAGTCACTCTGGATGCCCTTCCGGATGCACCCTTCTCATTCATCCTTGTGGATTGATTAGTAATAATATTATTTGCATAATGTGTATTTATTGAAAAGTCTTGCTCTTCTCTCCAAGTCGATATACTGTTTTTTGTAACGTTATATCATTGCTTTATGCTTTCTGTGAACAGATGTTGTACCTCCATGTACTTTATGTTTCCATGCCTGTTGTGTGTATAATAGTGTGATGGATCTGTTTAAATGATAGGTATTGTGTAACATGCCCCGTTGTGAACATGTCCGTTTTCTTCTTGTTGTGGTGGTGTGGGCGTGCTCCTGTTTACTTATACCAATGTCTGATTGTACTAAACCACTGCAAGACGATGCAGGCTGATGACAGGGCACCAGTTAGGCACCGGCCACATTAAAGGGACGGTCTGCAGCCAAGACTAGAGTTTCACAGCACTCACCACGGGACAATTACACACACAAGAGCTTTACTGCGCAGACAGTGGATAGACATCTTTGTAGCTAAATCACTCACTAGTTGTGTTTATATATATGTATGAGGTCATTCTTAAATATGGAACTGTTGCAAATACACTCCATGGCCACATTAATAGGTAGATTAATAGGTATAGGTAGATCTTGTACCTAATTATATGGCATGTTGTACCTACCTCCGTCATGTGTTTTTTTTTATGCCTTCACAGATGTTTATTCTACAGACCTGAGTGTGATTATCAGAGCTGTTGTTGCTCGGTTGTTGTACAGTATCTATTTCAAACCATTCTCCGTTGCCTTAGACATTGATCAAGGCCTTTCTCCTATGCACAATATAGGCTAATACCCCAGCTAGAACCGGGCACAAGATCTGGAGAGAGTTTGTACCAACAACATTAGAAGCACACTGTAAATAGAACAACATGGACAGTAAAGCCTACCCAATAATAATTTCTTTAAAATTTCTCAGTTTTTTTTTCTTTTTAGATTTACAGATTTACGCATTAAAAAATATAAAGATTAAAATAATATTGCTTTTTAATGTAAGCAATATCTGGCAACTTGTACTGGCCCTCTCCTCTCCTCCATCACTGCTCCCTGCTGTTTTATTGCTGGTTATATTAACAGTTAATGAAGTGCGATGGCATACAGCTCCGGCAGCCATTTTCTTTTCCATCAGCTAAACTAATGAGACAGCGATAAACTCGGTCAGGGTGTGAGTTACCCTGTTGATTTTGGCAGGGCTCATGTGTTTTTAAGACTGGCCTGGTCTCAGTTACGTCTTGCTTAAAAGATAGAGTTGGTCTGTATGTAAATCGCCAGTCAGTCAGTCAGCATTTAAGGCTTATTCCTACATGCATTTGCATCATTTGGGACTGTAAAAATGCTATGTAAACATGTAGGATTGTGAAAATGCAGGGGTCACGTTATTTCCACCTCAGTTCTTCTCCTAGTTGTCTCATGACATTTTAAGTCATTGTAAATAGTTAATAGTTAACCAAATTAGAAGAGACAAATCCAATTAAAATCTAAAACTGTTATTTTTAGAGCAAGCAGTTGAGTAAACAAGTTATGACAAGAATGAGTGACACAGATTAACTGCAGCCTCAAATTCCCACATTGAGGCATGCATGAAGGCACATACACAATTATTACATTATTTTGTCAATTTTTGTAGTAATTGGTAATCTTATTGGTCCCATTACACAAACTATTACGTTATCTATTTTCCCCATGCACAAGGCCTGTTACAGAAAACTGTTGTGTGTCTTGGCATAGAAACAGCAAAATAATTGGCACCACATGCTTATAATTATTTTGTGAACGTTTTCAATTTATTCAATTTTATTTGCTTTGCCCTATATCACAACAAAGTTTATCAGAGGGCTTCACAGAAAGAGATGTATGTAAACAATAAACAGGGTCATTGCAAACAATAAACAAAGTTAATGGACAATCAATAAACACACAAACAACAGGACTGTCCCAGGACATCCCCTGTCCTTAGACCCTCCATCGCGGTCAGAAAAAACTACAAAAAAAAAACATTTATGGTAAAAAGAGAAACCTTAGGGAGAACCACATGATAGAGGGATCCACTCCCAGGACGGACAGGCTGTAGATGTGTCCAGGACTGATGGATGAGGTGCTGAGAGAGCTCTATATATGTGTGTGGATGCAGCAGGTTTAGGAGGACATCCAAGTGAATGAGGAGATAGAGCAGAGGGAGGCATCTGGATGAATGAGGAGATGCAGCAAGTTTGGTTGGGGGTGGGGGATCCAGATGAGAACACAAACACAGAGGCAGCCAGATTTCCACTGGGACATCTAACAGCAGCCAGGCATCTGAATCTGGGTGGTTCGCGAGGGGTCTAGGACAGGTCCACCATCAGTGAGGACAGCGACATAGACGGGGCCAGCTGAGGTCATCACCAGGACATCTAACAGCAGCCAGGCATCTGAATGGGTTATTGTCAGAGGCAGTCTGTACATATTGTCATACAAGTGTTATTGGCACACTGCTGTTAAACCCAGGCTTTAGCTGCACTTCCGTGTACAACCAGACAAGCGTGTTTTCACTACAAGCAGTTAGACACATTTTTATATCCTGCATTAGCTTTGCTGTAGTGACAAATAAGGGGCTCTATAATGTACATGAATAGACAATGCTGGCAAAAAACTCTTCATTTGGTGAAATTACATATAGTTCATCTGTTTTAGTTTTTTTCTCTTAACTATTACTTTTACTGCATGCATCATGTTACAAATTGACGGAATATACTTACATATATTATGTATATACTATGCACAGATTACTACCAGATTTGGTTGCAAAGAATAACCCCATATTGTAAAGCCAGCATTTTAAACATTGTCCAGGTATAACTATTTGAATGACTGATGCCTGGATCAAGATAGAGGTCACCTTCACTGCCCTGAGGAATGGTGTTTTACCTTTACTAAACTGTACTGTACTCTTTAATGAACAACAGTGGACAGACACATAGATTAAGTTAGAAATACAGAGAACACCTCAGAAGCAGACAGTAATGCCCTTGTATGGGAAACCCTTCGAGGAGAGAAGAGACCTGTGAGCTTCAAAATACTTCACAAGATTTATGTCCTAATCTTTCAGCAGCTCACCTATAGTACCTCATCCTTTTGGTTTCGTAACATCAGAAGTATGGCATATCACACGCTTTTTATATGGGAAAGTTTCAAAAAGGAAAGATTGCATTTGGCTGTGTTTTTAGCAATAATAATAGTATTTCTTCTAAGATAGCAAGTTCAACTTCAATGAATCAGTAAAAAAATAAACCAAATTCTTAGTTGGTGGATGCTTATGTGATTTAATAGTGTCGATAGAGCATTTGCCCCTGAACTAGAAGATTTTTCATACGAGTCCTAATTTTACCAGTTGGACAGAGTTGGTTTCTTGGATGGTTGATTAGAGACCCCAAAAAACACTAAAGAGACCAATTATTTCTTGTATTCTGTATTGCTATTTGTGCTTATGACCCAATCAATTCAGCATTTACCCTTGAACTAGAAGCTCTCTGTTTTGAGTCCTATCTCTATATCGCCTTGGTGAATGTCTGTCCCACCCCGAGTGCCCAGTGTTTTTCCTATACCACTCCTATGTTACTTCTGTTTTGCTCATTAATCTCTTCATTTGTACACATTACATTTTGACAGTCTTGAGCTTAAGATCCCCCTGTAAGTTGACTCATGCTGCTTTGAGAGCATTTCTGCACATACCTACGCTGGGGTCAGGGGAACTTTCCAAACCAATGTTTTTCCTCCACATTACACTCTTCCATATCGCTTTGTGTCCAAACCGACCACCAAACGTGCTGAGGAAATACACTCACTGGCCACTTTATTAGGCAGACCTTTCTACCTTCTGGTGAGCTCAAAGAGACAAGACAAACCTGCTAAAGTTCAACCAAGCATCAGCTTAAAGAAGACAGGCGATTTACATGACTTTGAAAGTGGCCTGGGTATTGGTGCCAGGAGGACGAATATATGGAGGTCTAGGATTTACAGAAAATAGTTTGCAAAAGATAGAATATCCAGTGAGCGGCAGTTTTGTGGGGAAAACTACAAATTTGGTGTTAATGACAGAGATCAGAGTCTGGTTTAAGATCATGGAAATGCAAAATAACTCATTTCTGAACACACATGAAGCAGAGGTGGGGTACAGTAGCAGAAGACCACCCCTGGTGCCACTTTATGGGGTACAAAGTCTACCTAGTGTCACAGATAATTCTCTTAAATGGCTTAAGCAATCTTTCTGGCATCATGTGGACATTCTGAAAAATGTATTCATCAGTCAAGGCCAAAGCAGTGAGCGTGTGTTTCCCTTAAGCCCAAGTTATTTACTTTTTTCATATCTGGCTCCTCCACAGTGCAGTAAGTGTTATTTGATATATGTCTTTCTCCTTGGCCGTATGTAATGCAATATCTTCCCTACTTCATTTTGGTATTTTCTATCTCAATCCCCTCGCACCTATATATTTTACATATTTTATTTCTGTTAAGACTGGCCGATACACTGGTACATACTAAAGACCAATATTTGTTCATGTATTCATGAATATACCATGATACTGATAAAGTTTTTTATACATCTATGTGAACTTTCTCTTTGTTTAGCTCCAGTACAAACATTGAGAATACCTCTTATATTACACTATTGTTATTTTTATTTTGGAATTTTATTTTGTTTTCTGTTTGTTCACACTATCACATAAAACAATAACATAAAGCAATAAGTGTGTACATTTGAAAAGCTGTAGTCTGGAGCTTGTTGAAGAAATTGTGGAAAAATAGTAGTTGAGTTTGACTTTAGTCCCTTCCCTGGGCGTTGGTGGGCTATCTCACCACTCAAGAACTTGACATTATTGTTTAATGTTGCTGTAGTAGGGACTATGGTAAAATAATAATTATGATTATACTTTCTGTTCATAGACCAGGTCATATAGTCAATTTTAAGTAACAGTTTCTTATTTTACAGCTTTAGCACTTGATATTGTCTTACCAATATCATTTTGAAAAATACAGTATTATGTATACATATATTTTGACCCTAATTTCTTGTTTCAGGGTCTTATTTCATTCGCCTGGAGGCTCCTATGAACAAC
Source organism: Philypnodon macrostomus (assembly GCA_036025475.1). NCBI lineage: Eukaryota > Metazoa > Chordata > Actinopteri > Gobiiformes > Eleotridae > Philypnodon > Philypnodon macrostomus. The sequence goes on along the minus strand of JAVQKC010030621.1, from coordinate 4,216 downwards.
ATCACCACATCGCTAGGCCACACGGCCGAGCTGTTCTGCAAAGTGTTTGGAAACCCTCCGCCCACAGTGAGATGGCTGAAAAATGACGCTCCTGTTGTTCAAGAGCCTAGACGTGTGTCCTATCGATCTATGCCATACGGATCTAGACTCCGAATTCGGAACCTGGACACGACGGATACAGGATACTTCCAGTGTGTGGCCACAAACAGCCACGGAACAGTGTCCACCACCGGAGTGCTGTTTGTGAAGTTTGGTAAGTGCACAAGACACTACAGATGAATAGGATATCAACATGACAAATCATCACAAGTCATTGTATATTTAGTCATTTTATAGTAACTCATTTTTAAATAGAAATTGTGGATTTGGGACAATGAATCACAATTTAGATTTAAAAATTCCTGGATAATGGAAAATAACCAGAGAAATGTGACTAAATATCTGACTAATAGCTGAAAATTATATATCTATATTTTTAATTATCTTTGATCTACCTCTGCATAAAAAATTACTATGGAAAAAAAACTACTGTTGCACATATGTTCCAATGGAGTTGTTTTATGTACTTAGTGTCACAAACATTGACATTTATTTTCCTCTTTAGCCTTTCCTACTGAGATTTGGCTGCACACTGAAACTCTCCCAAAGACTTATTGTTGCTTGTAGTTGGCAGCTGGTGCAGAGGAAAGTCTGGGAACCATATAGTTTATCCTGTACTGAAAATCCCCCTGGTTTTCTTTTCCAGATCCGATCCCTACACCTCTGCCAGGACGTCCCACGTAAGTTTGCTGTATCTATTTCTGGTCTCTCACTGGTGTTAAATAGAGCCCATCAAGGTGTGACAGTATATTCTCAAACACATTAAACCTTCACTTGCCCCATTAATCAAAGTTAGATATTGTTCTATAGCACTGGCTTGTCCACACTCCAAGGAGCAAATACAGATAACGTTCAGATAAAATGTCTTAATTAATTTTTACTCTGCAATCCCCATTATATGATATGTCAGCCATTTTTGCAGTTCAGTATCGTGACTCTCAGAATAGTGGTTCACGGCCCACAAGTTGGTTGACATACATTCACTGTTCAGCTTATTTGAAGTTTGCCAATACCAGTGCATTTTATAATAAGTCAAACATTTTACTTTGATAGTGCAACCGTCAGCCCTTAGGCATTTTTACATGATCAGATCTGGCCCTAGTTAAAACACTTTTGGACATCCCTGGCTCACAGCATCTGCTTTCATGATAAGCCTTCTTCGTGTGTATGTATGTAGCCTATGAGTCAGGGCTATTATTTCCTGTTTGAGTGGAGCGGGTCGTAATTAATATTTGATATGAGGCTTTAATGATGTGTTTCTGGCTCACCATCACGTCTCACATGGTTCACATTTGACTTTGTACTGACTCAAGTGTGGCCTACTTTAGAGGTATTCTCAGCTAAGGCTATAAAGTCTGTTGTTAATCTGTCATTGTGTTGAACCAAAAAAGAGTCTCTAAATCAAGGAATACAATTGGTTATATTGCAAAAGAAAATACATGGCCTAATATTGAGAAACCAGAACTAAACAGTATAAAGTATAAAGTATAAGAACAGTGCCATATTTTATTACTTGAGAATGTAGGTTAATTTATTTTTAACAAAGGCTAATGTGGTAAAATTATAGTATAGAAAAGTGCAATTAGTTTGTAACTTTTGACCAACAATAAGACATCTGTGTGTACAGCATTGTTTTACAAGCTTTTATAGTCAGACCATTTAGATGCCAGCTTTCTGAGGTCACCCCCGGTCTGAACTTCTAATATGAACAATCCCTTTAAAATTTTGTACAAATGAATTGCAATGTCGTAAAATGCATGGCAAACAATGCATCCCGCAAGCAATGTTCATTTGTGCCAGCTTTTGTCTCCTCAAATCTAAAATATACTTTGGGTTTCTTAGTTCTGATGTGTTCCCGCTGTTTGAGCCTTCATTAAAAAAAAATCCAGCTTGTTTGATATTCCATGGATCAAAGTGGTTTGTCTGGATGATTTTCCCAAATGTCCTAAAATGGCGGGGCCCAGTGCCACGTCCCATGCTGCCTTGTTTGAATCTTAAATTGCTGGCACCAAGTAGAAATCAGACACCTCCTAAATCCAGTCACAGGACGCCATTGAAAACTCACACAGTCAGTTATAATGATTCTCCACATCTGTTTCTAGCTATGTTTTGTTTACATGTTTTTAGCTTTTTCCTACTACAGCCTACAGCAGCCTTTAAAGATGAGACATTTGGCTCAAAGAAAAACAAAACACAATGTTATTTCCCAGGGGAACCATGCATTAAAGAGGACAATCGAATTTGACCTGTAAATACAGTCATGGAAAAATAATACTTATGTTAGAAATGATTGGTTGAGTTGTTTCTTGCTTGAGCTGCTTAACAAATTTTTCCAGTTAAAACGTTAAGATACCTGCAATAAATCTTCACCACCATCTGTTCTTCTATGGTCATTTCCAATGTGCATTTTATAAATATTGGTGCAGAAATGATTTTTTTTTAAATATATATTCTTAATAAATAAGCCATTATTCATAAATGTATTTTTAGGTGGCTTCCTTGCGTAGCAGTATTTAACTATATACACTCATAGCAATGGATAGGGTACATTTATTCCCTTTATACAGTAATAAACTTTACATTTCAAAGTTTGTTGTCCTTGCTGCTGGACCTGAATAATTTAAGCCCTCCTTGTGTGTTTAGTTCCTTGTAAAAGTGAGTGAAGCAAACATGAGTGGGGCGCTTGTACCTTATTGCAGTCATTAGAGACTTAATTTAAAGGTACAGGGGCCTCCTTTGACGACGCGGGTTGGTGGTAGAAGTGGCCACATCATCAGGACGGCTCATCATTAGTGTCACAACCAACGTGTTAGCTGTAAACGGTGTGGCAGGCGTCAAGAAGACAGGGTCACTTAATGATGACATATGATGACCTCATCTCAGCACTCGCCCAGCTGTTCAAACCTTCGAAATGTCTACTTTTAGTCCACAATAAGGGACCCTATTTGGTCTTTTTGAATTCTTTTTGTTTAGATCAGCATGTCACGTTTTATATTTGGATAACCTCTTTTTTAGGGAGCTTTGTCTCTGCTGAGTTCAGATTAGGTGCATGTCTTTTTAGGTCTTTACTCCTGCCGGCCATGCCCACTTCACTACTATAGCCACTGCTAACAAAAGAATTGTTGATTTCTTTACCTTAATCTAGAAAAAACAAATCCTGTTCAGTGTTCAGTGAGAGGATCAGGGCCTTTGCGTACAGGGCCCTACGTTTTTGACAAGAAAACACCATTATAACGTGTTAGAAAGCTCAAAATAATATGGCCCCTCTAAAGTAAATCTATTCATTTGCATTCCTCTTACGTTTGTAAACTCGGCCAAGAGTCGTAGCCCACAGTAGCTTCCGTTTTCTGTGGACACATCGACCGCAAATATTACTCGCAAATTTAGGAGGAAAACTTCTTGCCACCCACCTCGTCCTGTTTTCTGTATTTCCGCCAGTGTGTGCTCCTGTTTCCATCGAGTCCACACTGGGCCTAAGTACACAGTCTGTGGTGAATGGGAGTTTACTGGGAGCTGGAGGTAGAGCTGTGACAGGTTTAGGGTTGGAATTATGGCTTTAGCAGCGATGGCTCGTGAGGCCAGAGTGGAGGAAAGAACATATTAAGTAGCAAAACTTGATAAAAGAAGGAGCAGTGCAAGTATTTGAGCTTGGTAAATAATAACTAACTTTTGCGATGATATCTCAGTTCAATTTAGTTGTATTGAATAAACCCGTTGTCTATTTAGTCCCTTGTAAAAGTGAGCCCTGTGCTGAAGCACTTGGCATTTGGTATGCCACATTTGTATCAATATATACTCAGAGTTGGGGAGAGTAGCCAAGAGTACCGTAAAAAGTATCATTCACATAATTACTGGAGTAAGAGTAGAAAAGTACTGGTGAAAAAACTACTCAAGTTCTGAGTAACTGTTTGAGCGTAATGTCAGATTATCTGTTTAATTTTGTGGTAATCTGGCAAAAAAAGAAAAAGATAATAATCAGGCACAAGGAACAGAATTTCCACATCATCACATTTTTCACATAAAGCTGTTCTTACATGACACGCAGAGGTGGTAAAAGTAAGAGTACAGTTACTTCAAAATATTATTACTCAAGTATTGTGCAGTAAAGCTACTCTAC
>JAVQKC010030610.1:0-16578 GCA_036025475.1 Philypnodon macrostomus | reverse complement strand
ATCTTAGCGAGTCTAACGGTTCTTCCGATCCAAAGCATTTCATTGCATTTTCTGACCCTGTGTTGAATGTGCATATGACAAATAAACTGAAACCTGAAACCTGGTCCCTTGCTCATAGCAAATCATTTCTTGCTATTTTGCGGACCGACCAATCAGGAGCCGTTTATAGTTTACTGTTTACTGTTTGCGGTTTACTCTATATTGGTAAAAGCCCCATATACATAAAATGTATCCAGGTTATGTAGGAAATCCTCTAATACACGTGCTAGATACTGGCATTGTCTTGGAACATTTAGGTGGCTTCAGAATTAGAATAGCGGCGCACAATCAATCGGAAAATTGTCTTTGTTGAACATAGCAAAAGAAACATTTGTCTTTATTCTGACATAGATTTACACTGTTTAAGTATTTTTCCCATTAGGGCCTTGAATGAAAATGTGTTCCAACTAAAACATGAATGGTCAAGCGCAGAGTCAAATGTCATGACTTTACTTTATTTAGTCCTACTTTGGCATTGTTTTAGTTTTAGTTTAATCTTAGTCATTTTCATTTTGAAGCAATTTTAACTTGTAAATAAAGCAACTATTTCTGCTTACTTGAACTTGTATCAAAATTTCTATTGAAAATATCACCATTACGTTAATTTCTCGGTTGGGCAACACAGTGGCACTTTTTTTGTTTTGTGTTTTTTGACAGTGCCTGAGTAGCTGTATGCAGGGTGAAAATGTAGGGCAATAAATTTATGCACAGCAAAGATTAATAAAATAAAACATAATAAAAATAATAATAACAATGATGATAATACTACTAATAATAGTAATAATAATAATAATGTGTTTTGCTTTCTTATACGGTAGTAAATAGAGCCTTTTTTATCACTCATGTATTAGTAAGGATTGTTGTTTCAGATTTAGGGAAGGAACTGTTCAACCAATCAGATGCTTTCACAAGACAGGAGGACTCCTGGTACCTGGTGCTAACATAAAACAAATACGTCTAAACATACAATAAATAAATAAAGAATAAAGTAAAACTCTACACTATAATGGTGAAACCTCTGTATATAATAAACCTCAGACCCTCCTCAGTCAGTTCTGTTGATAATCTCATCACATGTGTGTTTCTGTGATCTTTATTTGAATGTTTTGTGATATGTGGACCAGTCTTCACAGGAGAATCTCTGCATCAGATCGTACAAGTCACACAAAAACACGGCTCCAGTCACAAAAAACATATAATTTCTCAATGCAGTAGCTCGAAAGACTCTGACATAGAGCCGTTTAGTATTCTTGTGTTTATAAACCAACACAGATGTGTTTATCCTCCGTGACACTTCTAATGTGATCCACTAGTGGCCCTGTCCTGGGGCTACGTCATCAGTGAGTCACTTTCCACAAAAGCAGGCTCCTGATTGGTTATCGCGCCACAAAATGTCGCCAAAGTTCAGATTGTTCAACTCAGTCTCTTCGCGTGCTTCGCGTTTTCCCGTCTGTCCACACAACGACAACGCACCTTTACATAGACTTAACATTGAAATCAGTCGTTCTTGTCGTGTCTGTCGCGTCCGGTGTGAATGCACTATAACACACAATTAAGATGGCTATGGATAGAGATTAGATATAAATGATAGGACTATGATAGAGTGGCATAAAAAGGGGGCTGTAGTGATAAAAAAATATATATTATTATATCTATCCCGAACTAGAATATATCAGGAATAATGTGAGAGAACTGATGTATATTTTGAAATTCACAGCTTGTGGCTTGCTATTCTGATACTTCCCGATAGTGTCTCATTCAAACTTTTTTCCATACAGTTTCACAAAATCAGGTAGCACACCTTTAAAAATGTTGTTAACTTATATTACTGACTAGACGAATATTTTTTTCAAAGCCATAGTCGCACACTAGCGGTGGTAAATTACCTTTGTAGCCACAGCTGCCCAGTGATCATACTGACAGATACTACATTCTGCACTTATGTCCTCTCCAAGCGTTTTTCTCATAGATGGTTCATTTGAGTTTTTCCTCAATGTCCTGGGACTGTGCTTTTGTTTAGGTTTCTACTGATTGTCTATTGATTTTCTTATTGCTTGCTTACAGCTCTTTCTGTGAAGCCCTCTGTGGCAATGTTGTTGTGATATAGGGCTATACAAATCAAATCAAATTGAAGTAGTAATAATAGTAGTGAGAGAGCATGATGTAGTAGTTTAAGCTAAAATCGGTGATTATTCTCTGCCAAATCATTTCCTTATATCATTTTATTGGCCTATACTATTCTCTCAGTGTCAAAGTACGTTTTATTGGCCCCATAGGAAAAATAATGAGCATGCTCACTACAGCTGCACTTCAGTACATTGCATAATAACAAAACAATGAGAGGACATTCTGTACAGTGTAGAGTTGCTGTGAATGAAGACTCCAGCTCAGATAAGAACATACACAGATATGGTATCAACAGTAGTTGTAACAGTAACATGTGGAAACTAAAAGAGAACACAGTCATTTTAATAGATTTTGATTGTATGTTTTATTGCTTTTTACAGTGTCTTTATATCAGTCATATCAGGCCTATATTCTATATTAGAAATACAGTGCAGTCAAGATGAAAAATGATGAAATAGTGTGACTATTACTTATTGTTTGGTCAATGCAAACTCTAGTACCAACATATTGAGCTATAAAAATGCATTCAGCATCATTTAGCACAATCCACACAAGAAATTAAATAAATGAAATCGATTCCTTTCCTGGGTAGGGCAGTCGGGATCCTCCTGTGTGGAGTTTGCATGTTCTCCCTGTGTCTGTGTAGGTTTCCTCCGGGTATTCCAGTTTCCCATACCACTAAAAACATGTACAATAGGTTCCCCGTTGGGGCCAGGACTCCCCTGAAAAAGAGATTCTGAATCTCAGTCGGACATTCCTGGTTAAATAAATTAAATTTAAATTAAAAAAAAGAAAGCAGGGCTCTATCAGGGCAAATTCTGCGATACAATAGACCACCAGTACAATTTACCTTTATTTAGGATATTAGTTTATGATTAGCTCTGCAGAGCTAGCAAAGAGATGGAGAACAAGTAACCTAATCGTCAGGTGAGCAGCGTGATCAAACTCAACAAACTTAGTGATTCATCATCATATTAGTAATACCCACCCACTGTACAAGATACAAATAGTTCCCGACTCCTCCCGAGCATGTTCTCCTGTTTGTTTATGTGTAGTGTCTCACACACACAGTGGCGCGACTCAGATCATACCGTGGGCTATGTGCTTTGAGTACTGTGTGTAGTTGGTTCTGTTTTATACAGCTTGAACCTGTATAAAACACATCTAAATACTCTGTATATCTAATTGTGAAAAAAACACACACATCCGGAAGAATTGAATGATGAGACCATCTTTGTATAGAATAGGAAAAGTTAGAAGAGTTACTCATGGCTGGCCAGGATACATGTGTCCAGGTAAATTTCACATAGTACAGTAAATTGTGATCCAATATATTTGCGCTTTCGTTCACTGGGTCACTGCGATTGAATTGCAGTAAATAATAATAATAATAATAATAATAATAATAATAACAAAGAATAATAATACTAACATTGATCAGAAAAAATCAATAAAAATCTGATATGCCATATTTGCTGAGATGAGTGTGAAGTGATTTTATCAGTTACTATACAGTAGCTGTATTTCACATTCTCGCAGTGTGTGTACAGAGATAGGGAGTGTGCCATCTTGGTGCATACAGACTCTTTGTTCAAAGGTCACGTCTCAAATGTACTCAAGTAAATCACTTATGACACTGGCTTGTACTAGGCCATAATGATTTACTAACATACTGGAACTAACTGAGACTTTTTTCTCTTCCATATTACTGTGGATTGTACATGGCCGATGCATACAGGTAAGAGCAAATGTTAATATTTATTCTTAGGGATGGGCAATATGGAGATAGAAGATTGTATCATCATATGAAGTTATGACAATCTGCTAATCTGGGAAGATGGTTGACTCATGATAGAGTGCATTCATTCATGCTCTGCTCTTCATTATCATGTTTACTTTAACAATGCCAATGTCCATATTTATCAAAAAGAAAAATAAATAGTATTAAAGCTGCAGTACCTGGTATTTTGATTTTGTATTTAAGCAAAAATAACCACACAGTCAACAGTGCAGCATACCAGAAGTCATCTGAGAAAAAATAAGACTCTGAGACCCTCTGTGGGCTGTATTATAAGGGTTTAAAATGAGACTCTGAGGCCCTCTGTGGGCTGTATTATAAGGGTTTTTGCTTTAGAGCCAGGGTCACTTTTTTTTAACCAATCACACGCTTCCACAGGACAGGATCGCTCTTATTGGTTGATACATCCTTTATTCATAAAGAACTAGAATCTATCAGGAATAATGTGTAGGGGCTGATGTTTTATTTAAAAAAATAAAGCTCATTCACAGCTTTTTTATTTTTTTGTTCAATATGGGGGAAAAAAAATCAGGTACTGCAACTTTAAGTATGATGAAAATTGGAATGGGTGTACACTGAATATGAAGTTGAAAATGTTTATAGAGACAAAATCATGATCTCTGTTTAACAATATTGTGATATTAGCGACCGTATATAACTATTTACCATATTGCCCACTCCTATGTGTTTTTTCAAATGCAGTGTTTGACCAGTTCTTTTTGTCTTTGACCATCTAAAACACACACACATGCACAATCGGAAAGTCTGCTATTGGTGCACTGAGCAAAAGCATTATTATATCAGCGAAACAACGATATTATGGAATCACGTCAGTCTGCGTCAGCAGATCCTAGCTGTGAATGCAATAACCCAAAAACAATGAATAATTAACTAATTAATGCCCTGAAGCGCTTTAATTGAGCCATTATTCCTGCTGAACATAAACAAAATCTCATGCATTTTGACACAGTGATCTGGGCTAGTGTATATTTAATGTACATTTGGTGGCAGTTACCTCTATAGCGCCCCCTATAGACTGAAAGAAGAATGACGTTTTAGGGAATTTTGGTGCCAGTTGTGGCAGACGTATGGGGCCATTTCGCCGATATACACCTTACTGTCGGGGACTACAACATAGGCCTAGTTTAGTCCTGGTTTAGTTCGGTTCTAGACCTTATTTAGTCCTTGTTTAGTTCTGGTCTAGACCTCATTTAGTCCTGGTTTAGATCTGGGCAATGTTTAGTCCTGGTCTAGAGCTGGTCTAGAGGTGTTTAGTTCTGGTCCAGACCTTGTTCAGTCCTGGTTTAGTCCTGGTTTAAACCCCAGTGGGCCCCTTCACCTCCCAGGCCCCAGTTCAGTTGCACTGCCTGACTGTATGGTAGTACAGCAATGTGGAATAGCATTATTATTATTATGTATAGGAAAGCCTATATACAGTGATAAATTCTTGTTTTGCCATTCACATGGAAATCACATGCAATTCAAACCACGTGAATGGTTTGTAAAGAGTACCAGCAACCACTCAAGTATTGTTATTCTTAGAAGCATAATATAATTCCCTTTTATACAAACACTTGAGTACACTATGAGTACATAGAGAGGTAGACTAATATCCAGACTGTGACTGCAGCAGGGCATGTCTCACACGTTTGAATGGTGTGAGTGTGTCTTTGTTTAGGCTGATGTTTGACTGTATATGGGGCTGTCTGGAGCACTCTTACATGCTGGCTGTAAGATGTATTGCTCTTCATTGTTTTGATCATTATATCGGCGAAACAACAATATTATGGAATCATGTTGGTCCGCGTCCGCGACCACAGATCCTACGCGATAACTCAAAACAAACTGGGTACTTCTACGATGACAATTAATTAAGTAATTAATTAATTACAGGCCACAATTTTGAATTCAATAACTCAAAAAGTCTTTGATGGATCTTTTTCAACGTTTGCACACTGTTTCATACCATGAAGACGCAGAACTGGATTAACTTTGGTACTTCTACGATTAATTTGTTAATTATTAATTAAATAATTAACAAATTAATGTTTTGATGCACTTTTATTGAGCCAATAATCCTGATGAACATAAACAAAATCGCATGAATTTTGACACAGTGATATGGGCAATTGTATATTTAATGTACATAGGCACATTACAGAGGTCAAATAAAGAATGCCTCTATAGTGCCCCCATGTTTATGACCCCTATGGGACCCTGGACACTTACTTTGGCAGAGAGCAATGAAACTTGGTACAGGGATTCTCCACAGTGTACCCAACATAAAATATTATTATGACCCCACCCTACAACAAAGAGGAAGTCGGCCATTTTGGCTTGAAATTGGGAGGTCCGGTGTATTTGGCAGCTTCTAACTTGCTCATGCTTTGCCCGATTAGGCTCATGCCCACAGCCCTGAACACATTTGACCATGTCAGTTGATCTATAGCGCCCCCTTTTGACGGAATGAAAAAATAGTTTTAGGGAAATTTACAAAATTGGGCAAAAAACATCCATCACAAACGTCAAATAGACCTCAAATGTGTCATGGTTTGGGGGCGGGGCCTCTTAAATCCTCGTTAACAATATAAACACGCTTAGAAGTCAAACAATGTCCCATTAAGGTGGCAGTTGGTGATGACAGCCGTTGTGCCAGAGGTATGGGGCCGTTTCGCTGAAAGTTGTCGATGTCACTCAGATGGGGGGGCAGGGTCCAGAATTCTGTATTACTATATGGGATTTTTATAAGAAATATCCCTCCATAAAATCCACAAATGTTGAATCTGACCATTGTTTAATAGTGACAAGGTCCATTACTCCCCTCTTTCTATCCAACCACTTAACCTCTGCAGATAAACATTTCCTGCCCCCACATTGGAATTCTTAAATCGCGAGGAGTAGGCCCAAAAAGTTTATCATAGTGGTTCGGGTGGTTTCAAGAAAAGCGCAACACTCGGGTAAATATGTATGATCAGTACGTCATTAGAAAATACAAAGTTTGCTAATATGGTTAAGAAACATGTGAGTCATGTGTTGGGACCTGAGTCAGCAGAAGTTGGTTCAGTATGATAATTTACTGAGAAGTGTGATTTACAGTTACTGTATCAGATTAGATTATGTCAATATGTCACACAGTCTACACGCATTTCTACGTGAAACGACAAGTATAAGTAATTCGGACATATTCTTGTTATATATATATATATATACATATACATATTCTTGTTATATATATATATAAAACGAACGTTGTGTTATTTTAAAACAAAATTTAGTCGCTTCTGTTTTTTGTTCTTGGTTACGCCTCCCGGAAGTGACGTAGCGCACAGCGCTGGTGGTTTATCTTGAGCTGTTTTCGTGAGCCCTCAGTCGATCTCGCTTTAGCGGACAGTAAAGGTTACCTGCTTCAACAGTGCTTGAACGGCAACCTTTCTACTGTCTTCAGTCCCCATCCGACGAATATATTTTTTGCTAACATCATTTTGAAACCAGTTATCATCGGACCGCAATCAGCTTGCTAGCTAAAGACAGTCTTTTATCTTCCCCGAGAGACACAAATTAGGTAAGTACGCCAATTGATTTCATTTAGCAATATTTGTTTATGTCTTTACATTATGAACATCCACTGGTTTCCCTCGGATTTTATTATCTTTACTATTTTTATTTTCGCTCCGTGTGGCCTGGCGCTCTCGGCTATCCACGGTTAGCGCACTTTGTATCCACTGTGCCACGCTGCTGCTCCGTTCGACAACAAACACTCCAACACTTGTGTATTTCATTTTTTGGTATTGTCCCATATTATAACTACTCTTGTCCTAAATTATTGTTGTCGTATTGGTTGTTGTTGAAGGGGCTTAACGACCCCACTGTATCCCGTTGTTACCTACGCTGATAGTAAAATGGCGTATTGTCTGTGGAAGGCAGTGGACGTGAACACAGGCTTTGAGGTTGCCAAGAGCGAACTGTAAACAAAAACCTCTGCGGGGTGAAGTCATGTCACAAGACATTATGTCACAGAAATGACCAGTTTAGCAATGACAGAGTAACCTACATACAGTCGTGTTAAAACCAATAATGATAGTAATTTAAGGTGTACCCGTGCCCATGGTTAATATATTTACTTTGGTTTGTTAATAACACGTTTTCTTCCAGAGTCATGAGTTCCCAAGTGAGACAGAACTTCCACCAGGACTGCGAGGCTGCAGTTAACAGGCAGATCAACCTGGAGCTGTACGCCTCTTACGTCTACCTGTCTATGGTAAGAGTCAAAGAAACAGAATCTGCTGAGTCATAATAAATAAACAGAAGGAGATACCGGTCATATGACATTCTGACAAGCTCTTTGGAAGGAACTGGAATTAGGACTGGTGAAAGGAATTTGGTCAAATCATGTGATTTTGATTTAAATGTCACTTGAGTCAACATAAATAAACTAACTTGAGGTTAATTCTTGACTAGGCAGATGGACAGCTGAGGTGAATAATAAACATAGGACTTTTAGAGAGTGGGTCACGTGGTGCAAAAAGCCCCAGCAACTTATAACTGTTTATTAACCTTATTTTTCATATATGTGTTATTTCTAGAACTTCAATGTGTTGATTTAAAGACAATAATTAAACTGTAGAGTAATCAAACTCTAACCCATTAACCTACATTTCTCAATCCAGTCATACTACTTTGACCGGGATGACCAGGCATTGCCCAACTTTGCCAAGTTCTTCCATAACCAGTCACATGAGGAGCGTGAGCATGCTGAAAAGCTGATGAAGTTTCAGAACCAGAGAGGTGGAAGGATCTTCCTCCAAGACATCAGGGTATGATCTATCATTTCAAGGAAATTCGGCAAAAAACGGCAAAAAAGAGGGCGTGCCTGTCCTAAGCCTCTTATCTATCTGCAACACGCATAAGATATCCCTATGCATTTCAGTAAAACGTTAACGGCAAATGTACTAAGAAATAGTCAAACACATTGCTCTCTGGATCAGACTGATTATAACTGGTGACCTGCTTTTACAGAAACCAGAGAGAGATGAGTGGGGCAGTGGTTTGGAGGCCCTGGAGTGTGCCCTGCAACTGGAGAAGAGCGTCAACCAGTCACTGCTCGACATGCACAAGCTCTGCTCTGACCACAACGACCCACATGTAAGACATCACTCAAAGGCCACTAAATAAATAAAACCACTAAATCAAGGGCTGAGAATCTAAAGAAAGTAATATTCCAATGGGTCAACATTGGAGAAGAGGCAACATTTTTTATGCTAAATTATTCACCAATGCCGGGGGCCATCGAACACTGTCTAAATTCCATGTTTAGACATAGGCTTTTGTTTTTTTTATAAATAAATCACTCTTTATAGAGGCTCATTGTAGCTTTAATTTTATACGCCCAAAATGACACGTACGTCCTGTAGATTCTCAGCCCTCGATATGTACAGTTTGAAATGGTCTAGTTATCTATTATGATGACTCTTAACTAAAACTGCTTGTCATGGTTGTTTATTTCTTTATGAATGTAATTAAAAAAAATAACCACTAAACCATCTTCATTCCTTTGTATTTTGACAGATGTGTGATTTTATCGAGTCACACTTCCTGGATGAGCAGGTGAAGTCTATCAAAGAGCTGGCAGACTGGGTGACTAATCTGCGTCGCATGGGCGCACCTCAGAACGGAATGGCCGAGTACTTGTTCGACAAACATACTCTGGGCAAAGAAAGCAGCTAAATCATTTTAACCATATATATGTATATGTGTAGTTGGTTCTGATGTTTAAGTAAAATAAGCCATCTGCATGATACTGGTTAGTAAATTACAAGCCATATTACTCGTATTCCTGCTTTCCTCATAAACCTGAAAGCATAATTCTCAGCATTGCAATATGCTCCACGTGTATTTGCATCTGAAGTAGTTTTTGGCTGTGATTTTCTGTTTGCTGTGTTTGCTGTGTGTCCAAATAAACCCCACTCTCTGGATCCTACCTCTGCTTGTGTTTTTTTCTGATACATTTTAGTAAAGATATACCTCAACTAAGAGGACAAAATACATGTTACATACACTTTGGTTAATAAGACTCTTGTAACCAGTTGTGTAAAGTCTTTTTAATCTCAAAAATGAAAACTCCAGATTTACTTTGTCTTAGAATTGAAGTCATTAAACTAATGTCACCTTCTAAGCAGAATTATCAGCAAAGGTTATCCAAGCCTTTGTTATTTTTTATTCTGGTTTAGTCAATTACAGTGACAACCATAGCTTCTGATTTAAACTACTTTACTAATTAAAAATACAAAGTGTGAAAGAGAAAATTGAATGTAGAAAAGACATTTGGGAAGCTTCACAGGGAGTGGACTGAGATTTGAATTGGTTCAAAAAGAGCCACAAAAGATGGATAAAAGAAAATGGCAACAACTGTTGTATTTTTTTGTATCAAGCCGTTCCTGAACCAGAGACAATAACAGTGGCCTACCCGGACAAAGCAGGGTAGGAATCCAGGGTTCTTAGAATCCAGTGTGAAGTCCCCACTGTCAGTTTTAGTTTGGGAATCCATGTCATATGTGCTGAGCATACTTTTAGGTTATTTTTATTATGAATTTTACTTTTATCTAAATTCAGTTCTTCAAATGTGAAATCTGCTGATGTACAATAAATGTGAAACCTAAAATGTACTGCCCTCTATTGGTAACATGCTTTTTTTTTACTCTTTGCACCCATTGTACTGTAATATACCTAAAGAACTGTTTTGCCAACCTTCATTCATTTCACTCACTACAGCAGTCTGCGGTCTGATGGAGATGAGGCAGCCGCTTCTACGGCCATCCAACACTAACCAAAACTACATTCAGTGAGGGTTAAGTATCTTAGTATCTTGCCCCAAAACACGACAGTGTGCACAGGTTGGAATGTCAACCAAATTACTGCCGGCAATACGTTTGATGCTATACTGTGTTATATTTAATTTGTGGTAATTTACCACTCTGTTAGATTTGATTCATGTGTCAATCTGCTTGTGTCTCCAACCATCCCTCTGCTGACTTCATGCAGTGTTCATGCTCAGTAAGGTTTATCTAAAAGACTGTCTGAGGACAGCAATACAAACAGAAATGTGTCATGTCAGTAGCAGATACAGTCTGATGATATGGTAAGACTGTTAGTAACAGGCCTACTGTAAAATCATAATCATCCACTGCTCTGGTTCCCTCTAACCCTCTCAAGCGCTGCAAAAGTCAAGAAGGAGAAACAAGATTTGCTCAATTAAAACATAAAAATATTATAACATAAAAATACACAAATCAAAAGCCATCAACAGTATCTTCCCCTCATGTAAATAGTTGTTTGCAGAGATACTTATGTCTAGCATCAATATATGTACAATTATTAATAGGTACAGTATTTAAGCCTCCTCCAGCTCTACCAGAACACCATCACAGTCTTTAGGATGAAGAAACATCACAGGTTTCCCATGAGCACCAATCCTGGGCTCTGCAGACAGAGTCCTGATGTTCTTTGCCTTGAGGTCTGCTATTGCTGCATTAATGTCATCAACCTGCCAACCAGAAACAGACTTTCAATGTGACCAGCAGACCAGCATTCTAAAAAACATATCCTGAAGATTAATGTACATTTTGAGTAACTGTGGTCATATTATTTCAATCAAGTCACTGACTTAAAACATTAGATAATATAAATTATATCTAAAGAGCCACAGTCTGGTAGAACCCACCTCTATACAAATATGGTGCATTCCTCCAGCCTTATTCTTCTGTAGAAAACCAGCAATAGGACTTTTCTCTCCCAAAGGATGAAGCAACTCCAGCTTAGTGTTACCAAGTTCCACAAACACTGTGTAAACCCCATGCTCTGGTAGGGGGACCTTAGCACTCACTGTGGCTCCCAAGACATCTCTGTACAGAGATGTGGCCTTCTCCATGTTAGGCACTGCAATAGCAATGTGGTTGAGTCTCCCCAGCTTCCACACTGATCCTGGGACGCCCTGATGAAGAGCTGTTGTTGTGGAGTATGCTCTCATGAGAGTGTGACAGCGGCATCTGGTAAAACCTAAAATCACAGAAAGGCTATATATATATATATATATATAACTGTTTTGAACTTGCTCTCAGTTGGCAAAGCAGTTGCAAAAACATTGTACGAATGAAAATGACCACTTTCTGCACTGCGAATTCAAACTAAACCGATGGAAATGAGCAAATCTGTAATCTTGAACACCGCCGACGCTGTTGACGGTGAGGAACAACACATGTGGCCAAGTCGACATATTAGTTTGTGTTAAGAAGCAAGAGTGGCATATGGCGTTTTTGTTGAATTTGTCACAGACCTACCTGCAACCTTCAGCCCAGCAGACGCCATGTTTTACCCCCGGAACCAGGAACCGGGAAGAGTGTGTTTGTAGTAGGTCCTATTTACCTGCGACACAAGGGCTCACGCGTGTGAGAAACATGGCTAGTGGAGAGATCAGGAGCGTGTTGGATCAATGTGTTAAGAAAATAAATCTCAACACATCACATCTTGAAAACTTTCTAAGGTAAGACTTGGGTGGGTTGTTTTATATTAGAACTTCGTGACGTAACAGCTACAGATCGTTTAATCCGGCTAATGCCTAGCATGAGCTAACTATACTCTCGTTTAAATTTTTACTCCACGAATGATTGTCGCCTGCACAATAAGCATGACTATTATCTTATATCGTAAGATAGCATAGGGAGTTGTGTTTATTTGTTTAGATTTCTCAAACATTTGGCAAATTACTACTACTTAGAAAACAAGAAGAAAAAATGACCCCATTTGTAAAATTCAGTCATGTGCAGATAATAGAATAGAGAGAATTAGATTTGCGATATTGTTTTTAAGTCCAAGATTCAGTTCAAAGCACATTTCTTGGAAGCATTAACACTTGACAGAAGACTATAATATTAACAAACATGTCTGTAAAGTTAAACCTGAAAAGTAAGCAGTTTTTTATTTTGTTTTGAACAGAGGATATTATATTGACTAAAAAATTGTAGCTTTTGTGAATTGCAATAATTGAAATTTCGATAAAACCCTTTTGTTAAAACACTTTCTATGTTGTTTGCACAGGTACACTCTACAGTACACATACAGTACACATACAGTACACATACAGTACACATATACACATATAAATTAAGACCTGACCCACCTTTTTTAAAATCTTTTGTAGTCTTCAAGATGACGTGGCAGCAGACCTCACCTCACTCACGAAGACTCTGT
Source organism: Philypnodon macrostomus (assembly GCA_036025475.1). Classification (NCBI taxonomy): domain Eukaryota; kingdom Metazoa; phylum Chordata; class Actinopteri; order Gobiiformes; family Eleotridae; genus Philypnodon; species Philypnodon macrostomus. Next base: position 3,371 of record JAVQKC010030610.1, on the reverse strand, counting down.
ATGATCTTCAAAAGGCACACGAGCCTAAAGATTTGAAATGGAGTCCGCTGGTTGAGTTAGCGGTGGAAGACTTTGATGAAGAACAGGTCTGGCAAGAACTGGAGCTGCAGAATGATCCTGCACTTGAGCATTTTCAACAGTTTGTCGAGGATGTCGTGTCTGATGAGACTCTAACAGTGCTGCTGGAGGAAGAGGAAGAGGACAATGAGGAGGCTGGTGAAGATGAAGATACTGATGATGATGATTATGATGAATTGGAAGAGGAAGAAGAAGGAACTCGGAGGCCATCAAAGAAAAAGGCAGATACAGATGATGAGGACTCAGATTTAGATTTTGATGTGGACGCTTTAGAGAAACGAGAGAATCTTCGGAAAAAGACCGACACAAAACAGTCCAAAACTAAGGGGATTCCTTCTGAAGTTGATGATAAGTTTTTTAAATTGTCGGAAATGGAGTTGTTTCTCGATGATATGGACAAACAAGAAGGAAAGGTTCATAAAGACGATGTAGACTATTTTCAGGACTTGCCATCTGACGAGGATGAGGAGCTTGATCTGGAGCAAATAATGTCTTCCAAAAAGAAGCAGAAAAGCACTGTATGGGTTTCACTGCTATTTTCTATTTATGTTAATATTAATGTAACCGAGAAAATATACAATAATGACATTTAATGCTGATGTTTCTAGATTAAAAGCTCCAGGAATCTTAAGTACAAGGATTATTTTGACCCTGTCGATGGTGAAACGGCAGCAGGCGGTGACGGCAGCGGGCCTGATGATTTCGATGATGATGATGATGATGAAGATGAAAGTGACGAAGCGGAGGAAGATGAGTAAGAGTGGCTAATTAATTTGAACATAGCAGTTTTAAGATAAACTGCAGTTTCAGAAGGTGTGTTTAAAAATAATGTTTAAAGACCTGAAACTAGCAAATGTGAAAGCTAACTTGACCATCACTTGTTAACAGCCCTGAATTACATATTGTATGCTCAAGCAGATAATGGCAGGTGTGCGTGCGTGCAGCCAGGGTGTTGATGAGAACAAAATAACAAATTGCATCTATTCCATTATTAGGTTTGATGAACAAATGGGACCAAAAGAATCACAAAAGAAAGTCACCTTCAATCTCTCGGGGGATGAAGACAGTGAAGGGGAGGATATGGAGGCAATATTTGGAGGAAAGTCAGCGAGCTCAGCAAAAAGTGAATCAAAATCACCATTTGAAAAAAGACAAGAGAAGGTAAACTCTCATTGAACTCTGCTTTACTATGTTCACTAGTAAAGTTTATTTTTTTTATTTCATTTAAAATTTAAATGGCAAGCAGAAGTGTCTACATGACAAAACAAAACTTGAATGAAAAGGAGCAGAAAGAAGAATATATCTTATATTTGCTGTCCCTTTTTAACAATGCTTTTCACATTCTGTTTAACAAAAAAAAATACTTTTTACATTCTTTTTGACAAAAATATTTGCTTTTCAGTTTTTTTAACCAAAATTTGTATATATTTGTTTATAGTTATAGTATCCAACTAACTAACAGTGAAGTGCTAAATGTACCCAGCGTTCCAAGATGGAATTCACTTGCAGTCAGAAGAAGTGCTGAAGATGTGATTGAAAATATATTGTCCTTTTACTTTTCTAGATTGATCCAGTGAAATATTTGGACTTGTACAGAACTTTACTACATGTTTTGTAATAAAAGCATATGTTTGTTTAGATGTCAGAGAAAATTAGTGAGTTGGAGAAAGCAGCTTTATCAGAGAAGCCCTGGCAATTGTCCGGAGAAGTGTCAGCACAGGCTCGGCCAGAGAACAGTATGCTTGAGGAGGATGTGGAGTTTGAACAGTCCTCAAGAATGGGTAAGCGCAAGTCTTTGTTTACATTTCATTACAATGTATTTTCCGTTTGTCCGTTTATGTTTTTTATGTTTATATTTAGCCCCCGCCATCACAGAAGAAACCACACTGCAACTTGAAGACATCATCAAACAAAGAATTAAAGACCAGGTTAATACAGATGTTTGTTGTTTGTAGTAATTTATTTGATTGTTTTTAACTTTTCTGAACTCTCTTTGAGCAAGGCCTTCGATGATGTGGTCCGCAAAGAGAAACCCAAAGAGGAGGTGTTTGAATATAAGAAGAGGTTAACCTTGGATCATGAGAAAAGCAAACTGAGTTTAGCAGAAGTCTATGAACAAGAATACATCAAAAAGATCCAGGTACTTTAGCTTATAATGTAAATGTTATGAATACTGTCTGTATGGTCATCTTTGACCAATATTGATTCTAATTTCAGCAAAAGACTGAAGAGGAGGAAAATCCAACTCACCTAGAGATTCAGAAGCTCATGGACACACTTTTCCTTAAGTTAGATGCTCTCTCCAACTTCCACTTTACTCCCAAACCAGTAAGAGGGCAATAATTGCTGAGATATACGTTTGTGAATGAATTGAACTCTAATAGTGATATCAACCTCTGAATGTATTCTAATTGAACAGCCTGTTCCTGAGGTTAAAGTGGTCTCCAACCTGCCCTCTATTGCGATGGAGGAGGTGGCTCCAGTCAGTGTCAGTGATGCCACATTACTTGCTCCAGAAGAAATCAAGGTACAGTCTATTTGTTGTACCAGTAGAAGTTGTCTGTCAAATTCTACATTTCTCTAATACCCTGTCCCATGTCTGACTTCACTCCACCAGGAAAAGAACAAAGCAGGGGATCTTTTGGGTGATTCTGAGAAAACCACAACTGACAAAAAGCGCGAGAGGCGGCACAAGAAGACGGTGAAGCGTCTGAAAATCAAGGAAAAGGAAACGAGACAGAAACTTAAAGAGGCAAATAAAACCGGAGAAAACAAGAAGCCCTCAAAAGCTGAAGCTTCTGAAAATTTGAAAAAACTCACAAAAGGAGGCAAAGCTACAATACTGAAGGTACGAGAATTATATACATAGAGTTTGCATAGAGTCCTAGTCATGTTTTTTAATAACGTATATTTGCTTTTGTCTCAGGACGAAGGAAAGGACAAAGCACTACGATCCTCTCAAGCCTTTTTTTCTGAGCTCCAAGACCAAGTCAAAAGCCAGATCAAAACAACAATAGGCCAGTCGTCAAAAAAGAAGAAACGGAAAGAGGTGTCAGCCAGCAAACTCAAATTATAAGTTGCATTATGTGGTGAATTTAGGTTTTTCTGTAAATGTTTTATTTTTATGATCAAAATATTATACCACTTAAAATATGTAAAAACTAACAGTGTGTTTGTGTTATTATATCGGCGAAAACAGCGTGTCGCCGATATTATGGAATCACGTCGGTGCGCGTCCGCGTCCGCGTCCGCGTCCGCAGATCCTAGCTGTGAACGCGATAACTCAAAAACGA
>JAVQKC010030602.1:0-16801 GCA_036025475.1 Philypnodon macrostomus | reverse complement strand
GTCCCCCTAAACCTGCTGCTCATTGAGCTCTCTCAGCACAAGGACCTCATCCATCAGTCCTGGACACATCTATAGCCTGTCCGTCCTGGGAGTGAATCCCTCTATCATGTGGTTCTCCCTAAGGTTTCTCTTCTTCCCATAAATGTTTTTTCTGACCGCAATGGAGGGTCTAAGGACAGGGGACGTCCTGGGACAGTCCTTTTTGTTTGTGTGTTTATTGTTTGTCTATTAACGTGTTACTGTTTGCAATGACCTTGTTTATTGTTTACATCCATCTCTTTCTGTGAAGCCCTCTGAGGCAACTTTGTTGTGATATAGGGCTATGCAAATAAAATTGAATTGAAATATTCCATGTATGTAATTAATTTCTTGCCATATGTATAGTCTTATCTTGAGCACAGATTTTGTCTACTTTACCCACCTCTGCTCACAATCTCTATCCATAGATTAGAGGCAGGTCCGAGTTGCACCTGTGGGTCGTCTCATCTCTGTTAGTCCCTGACAGACTGTGAATGGGCTCCGGTCTCATGGTTTAGAGCAATCACCACAACCATTTCACACCCTGCTGCTCGCCTCATCTGACGCTCAGAGCCAGGGGGACCTCTGTAGACCTCGGAGGGACCAATGAAGACCTGGGCCTAGTCTACACACATGCCCAGACCACATTGCAACCAGACAGGAGAAAGATGGAAGATCCAGGTCACAGAGAGACAAATGGGAAAGACTGATTTCAGAGATGATACGAGACTTAATAGAGTAAAAATGATTGAGAGGTTAGTAAAGTTCACGGCCAAAAATTGTGCAATGTTAGAAATGATGTAAGAGATTGATAACTTTTGATCACCTTGGGGCAGAATCACGTCACCTACCCTTGCTTATCAATATGTTTGTATGGTTGGTGTGTTGGTGGTTGAATAGGTCGCAGGTGTGGTACTACCTCCATGTCTCCATCAGTCTGCCCCCGGTCAGCTGTGGCTCCAGAGCCAGTGCCTGGTTCTGGTGAAAAAATCAAAACAACTTTTAGACTTCCTATGGTTATTTCTACATTAAATAAATTGTCTTGATGTTGCCATTTGATGTTGTCATTTGCCAAAAAACCTCATTATTACAATTGTCAATGTAATAAAATGCTATCCAGTCCTAATGAGAATACACCTGCATTATATGATACCACAAATGTAGTTACCCCCAAAACCAACCATTCTCCTAATGCATTTTGAGTCTATTTATAGTCACCCCCACCTAACTCTGTGAAACCCATTGCCGAAATAGCAGACACAGTTTCTTTTTCCCAGCCCGGAGACATGGAAACAGCCCTTAATGAAACAATCAGTAGTGTGTCGCTGGCTCCAAGAGGACAACACGTCGCGAGCAGAACACAGGCTATAAATGACAATCTACTGTTTGATAAAACCACTATGGCTCTCCTAATGATATCCAATCACGAGACAGCGAGCGGCCATTTTCCCACTTGGCTTTTAATGCCCGCTACCCATCAACCTTTGTACCCCCTGATAAACCATGATGTGTCCACTTTCACCACATTTCGCCTCAAAGTGAGATTTTCAATTATGTCTTCACAGTGGCAGCCAATCTTAATACACTTAATTTGTGACCTGACGTTTCTGTCAACCTATCGCATGGTATACCCCCATACAGCTTCAAATAAGGACCACCAACCACCGGCTCCAAGACAAATAAAGGTCACGTAATCAGGCATCTGAAAGGACGGCTCATTTGTCATCCCGGGATAGATGCGTTGCGGGCCGCCACCCCTGACACAAAGGTTAACGGATTCAAAACGATAGGGCCGGCTACACAGGAAGAGTTGGATTTAGGTGAGACTTCAGGGCGATGACCATACATCTGATACTGGATTAGGATTTACAATTTACAACAAGAGGATAATGACACTGACAGAAACTGGACACGTCACTTTGTATTTTTGGCATAAGACAGATAGACAGACGGATGGATGGACAGACGGACACAGACAGACAGACGGACGGACGGACGGACGGACGGACAGACACAGACACAGACACAGACACAGACAGACAGACACAGATACAGACAGACACAGATACAGGCAGACAGACAGACACAGATACAGACAGACACAGATACAGGCAGACAGACAGACAGACAGACGCAGACAGACAGACAGACACAGATACAGACAGATACAGACAGACACAGACAGACAGACACAGATACAGACCGACACAGATACAGGCAGACAGACACAGACAGACACAGACAGACAGACAGACAGACACAGACAGACAGACAGACACAGACAGACAGACAGACAGACAGACAGACAGACAGACACAGACACAGACACAGACACAGACACAGACACAGACAGACAGAAAGACAGACAGACAGACAGACAGACAGACACAGACAGACAGACAGACAGACAGATTTTTTTTATCCCAAAGGAAGCTCAAGATGTCCTTACGTCTGTCTTTTCTCCTCTTGGACTTGCGGACATCTTTCTATCAGCAGGTTGAGTTACAGACAGAGGTGGGTAGATCATTTTACTCAAGTAAAAGTAAAAGTAAAAAGTACTCATTCACATAATTACTAGTAATAATTATTAGTAAAAATAGAAAAGTACTGGTGAAAAAACTACTCAAGTCCCGAGTAACTGTCTGAGTGTAATGTCAGATTATTATATTTTATCTTTTTTTTTTTTTCCACAACATAAAGCTTTTCTTACAGAACACACAGAGGTGGTAAAAGTATTCAAAATATTATTAATCACGTAAAGTAAAGCTACAATGTAATCTACAATGTATTCAAAAAGTTACTCAAGTCAATGTAACTGAGTAAATGTAACTGAGGCAATGTAACTGAGTCAATGTAACTGAGTAAATGTAACTGAGTCAATGTAACTGAGTCCTACCCACCTCTGTGTTACAGTAGCTTGTCTGGGCCACACAGTCCAGCCCTTGTATATCAGCTGTCTCCGCTTAACTTCTACTATCTCACAACTTGACTTGAAAATGTCCACACAAAAGTCAGGGAAAAAAAAGTCTGACTGTTTTTTCGTAAGGATATATGCAGATTTTCATGTCAGGGGTAAAAAAAAAAAAGTCTTTAATTTTAGCATATACTGACGGAAGGAGCTTCTAGCTAAATCGGGCATATATACACAACGTCAAGAAAATGTGAGTAATAGAAGTGTTCATAAATAAATAAATGAAGTCAGTATGTGAACGGTAGGAAGCGTTTTGATATTTTGCTGACTTTTGGACACAAAATGGCCGCTGGGTTTTGCTGTCATTGGTCATTTTGTAAAAGCACAAACTTCCTACTTAAAACAAAAGCTGCTGAATCCAAGGTCAAGGCTCGATCACAAACACTATCGACCGGTTCACGCAGAGAGCGCCGCTGAACACATTTACATGAACATCGAGCACCTGTCACGCGCATTAGCATATCGCGCACCGCTAATTAGGCCTGAAGTGATTGGCTACGAGTCTGCACAATACATTTAATATGAGGTTACAAACTGCAGAGTGAGCAGGTATACAGCTGAATCAGTGATAAAATGACAAACAACGCGTCACAACAGAGAAACGATTTGTGGCTAAATTCAAACAGAGAGGTAAGGACTGGACCTTGAAATCTGAACAACCAAAGTCAAGCTCAGAACTGAAATGAAAAGTCAATCTATAAGGACTATAGTGAGAAATTGATTGGTATTGGTAAATTATACAATTTGCATTCATTTTGAGAAGATGTCTTGATATCAAATTTCTCATCTGCAGGCATTGTGCAGTACCATCTGGTCTGTCAAAAAGAAATTGTAGGAGACAAGAAGCACTCAAAACTTCTCCAAAGCCCTAGCTAGTGATAGAATACTGTAGTTCCCAGACTTGTAACCATGGATCTTCATAGTTAGGGGTAAATGCTCAATACATTTAGTTACCAAAAAAGGCTTGTTCATCTCACAGTGTAAAAACAAATCTTTCTTCCATTACTGACCCCTTGTGGTTGGAGTTAGGATCTTTGGCCCTATATGTCAAGTTCCTACAAATTCCTGCATGCAGATAGTGATCAAGATCCACACCAAAAGCACTCTTGAAAAACACTTCAAGCCTAGTATAACAATGTATTTTTTTATTTATAGACATTTATAGTTCACACAAAAATATTGTAATTGCAACTTAAGGTGTGATGGATGTAACGGCTCGGGGGTAGAAGCCGTTTCTGGTTCTGCTTCTGCTTTCAGGGCCCTGAAACGCCTGCCCGAGGGCAACGGCTCGAACAGGGCATGTCCAGGGTGTGGTGGGTCCTGGTATATCATCTGGGCTCTCCTTTCTAGTCTACTTATGTACACAGAGTCCAGTTGTGATAGCTCTATAAAGCCAAAATACAATAAAGTATACAGGGTTTTGTGTCATTGAGCTCCTTTAGCTCGTGGGCCCCAGTGCAGTTTCCCTGGCTGCATGCCCCTGAGGCTTACTCACCTTTTATGTTTGGGCCTGGTGTAAACAGAATGTACTTTCTCAGTAATGTTAAAGTTTCTCTTTATGACCTGCCTCATAAAAACTCTTCGAGGTCAAACCACTGACAAGACATGAGCTGTTGGAGCATTGAGTCCCTCTCTTCAATATTCACTTCACGATGTGGTCCATGTGATGAGATGTCCTCCATGCATCACTGCGAACGCTCCAGCATAATCAGATTGCTCATTTTCAATTTTTCATTTCTTTCATCATTTAAAAAGCCTCGGATCGACCTTCGCTGGTAATTATTTGTGCAACGATATCTCTGTCAACCTCTCTCTGTATCGTCGGTTTGTCTTCTTGTCAATGGCTTTCTCGGACTAGATAAGCAGCCGTCTATTAAATCAATTCATTATGATACGGCAAGCTTCAGATACCTCATTTTTATAGCTTTGGTAGTTGTCCTAAACTTGTATCACTGATGGATTTAATAAAATTGTCTATATTTAGCACACACGCTGAAGCCCTTGTAACTATCATGCAGGGTATAGACCATTTCAAGGTCTGTAAACAGAAAGTTCTAAATTCCAGAATGGAGGCGACTGGAGGCAAGACCGTGATACATTTTCAATGGAGAAATGAGCTTTAGTATTAAATATTGCAAATGAAGATGGTTTTGACAAATGCTAACCACTCTGCTACATGTAGGTGATGTCAGAGCCTGGTTAGGAAACATTAGTGAAAGTACCTCACATTGTATGTTTATTTAATGTACACATTAGTAACAGTTAGACTTTTGGCTGGAGGCAAAATTCCTGATTTTTAGGTTTTACTGGACACGTCCTTACAGAAATGTTGATGACCACAATAGTTTTTTTAATTGTATGCTCAGAATTATTCTATCCCTCACCACAAATTGTACTTTTTGTTAAAGTTAATTCAATTTTCTTCCAGTTGCCTTTATTCCGGAACCTTGAAAGGGTCTATAGCAGCCCACCTGAGGCCCATAGTTATTGGTTGTCTTCTTGTGAATGGGTTTTTTATTAACTCAACTGAGTGATGCATTTGATTATTCATCACCATTCATTTTTATAGCTTGCTTATATAAAGTTGTATCTCGTAGCTAAAATGGATTTTGTAAAACTGTCTGGTAATCAACATATAACTTTTAACAAAATGATGTCTGCAGCCCAATGCTTGCTTGTGCCAGATATATATAACTAATAGACTATCTCCACTTTAGCTGGCTTGCAGAGCACATGCCAATTTTCTTTCACGTTAACTGTTAGAGATTTAAGAGGCCTTTTATGCCGTTTTATAATTTGTAACATAATTCTGTGAAATTGAATGACTCAGTGGATCTTGGTGACCTAAGAAGAACTGGTGAAATAATCAAGAGAAATTAAAATATACACTATTATCCAATAAAAATACATTTACAAATACATGAATTGGTGAATCTAAATAGTTCTTTGTGAAATAATGTGGGAGTGAATGGGTGTCTTTATGTCTCCGTGTCAGCCTTGCGATTAACTGGCCATTATCCAAGGTGTACACCGACTAATGTGAGTTTCTAGAAAAATGGTCCTATCTAACAATAATGAATAAAGTCTTTGTTGGACACACATACCAGTTCGTTATCTCTAAAATTCTCAATTTGTCTTGTGTCACCTTTCTGAGCAGCCGGTTTCTTTCTGACAGATAAATGCTTTTGTAACCCAGCACCCCCTGAACCTCAGTGTCCCGGGACAGAGGTCATCCAATAGAAAGATACAGTCCATCAGCTCCATATTATCTCCACAGACCTCACAGGGACCAGGCCAGAGAGCAGAGAGTCAAAGTGAAATCTGTTAGAGCCGAAGAAAGATTGTCAGTATAGATGTCACTCATGGAGCTGTCTGTCTTACTATAGAGAGGAAGTATAGAGGACAAAGTCTACTCTAGACTAATGTGTAGTATCAGAAAACAGAAAACAGATACAGTAAGTCTAGCTGGGTGCTCTATTGCTGACAAAAAAGCCCTGTAGAAAGTCATTAAATCAGGAGAAAAAAATATAGGGTACCCCCTGCAATCTCTGGAAGAAACTCCAGATGAGGGCCAAAAAAATTATTAAAGACAATACTCCCGCAGGACATGAACTGTTTGCCCTCCTGTCCTCAGGAAAAACATACTGGTGACTCCATGGGGTCTATGCACCATGAACACACACCGACTGAACTAATGACACTGGTTATTGAGACATTAAAATTGTGTTGCAATTGACGATAAAGCCTCTTATCTTATCTAATATATTGTATATTTTGACTTTCATGTGCACTGAAGGTTGTGGGTTCAAACCACAGGCAGAAAATCAGATTTCTTCTTTTACATTTATACATATAGTACAGTCTGTCTTGCTTCCAACACATTAAAGAAAAGTAATCATTTTAACAGAGGACTATAATTAATTAGACACCAGCATGTGATCCTGTGGTTGAACTGCATTATTTATCTAAAAGTGCCTGTAATATTCAAAGAGCTTCTTCCAGGTGATTTTATACAACAGGTATGCCATGTGCTTTCCAGACAAACACAAGATCAAGATTCTTTGTTTTATCCAAGTTGGGATTTTACTCTTGCAGAAAAAGAACTATCTACTGCAATAGACAGTTTGAGTCTGTTTAGGATTCACAGAGACACTGGTGGCATATGGCAAATGTGAATTGCCTAATCACTGAAATGCCCCCTTTATCTGTTTGTAAGCCTGGCCAACAAAGTTAAACCTGACATCTTCAAACTAAACTTTAAACATCCAATACTTTGGTCCATTAGTTCTGTTCCCCTCTGCAGCTTTGACCACACTTCACTGAGAGACAGAGGACCCTTTTCTAAAACAACATGGCTGACACTTCTCCTCCAGCCAAAAAACTTCTAAAAACGTATCGACTTTTCTTATGAGATTACTGCACCGGTGCCCAGACAACAAGCTATCTCCACAATCAGCCCCAAGCTGACATTTAAAAACAAAACACCATGGGCCAATCAGACGGCGGTGCTCCAAATCCCCCTTTCCTTTATTTTGACAGGGTTCATTTTCTCCCTGTCACCGTAGAGACCAGACAGTGAAGGATTATGGGATACGGCGGTAGGAGGATGTCGCCTGTTTGCTGACACACTGAGATTGATGATGTCGCTCTGTCACTGACGATGTAATGGGAGCTGTCACCATGGAAACAGACCGTTGTCCGTTATCACTATGGATACGAGACGGTCCAGGTTCATATCTGTCAGTGACCTGTTTTAGAGTTGTTATGTGTACACCACTTTGAGCAAAATCTGGACAAAAAACAATAATCCAAAAAGTTCCAAAAAGTTCCAAAAAGTTTTCTAGATAATACTTGAAGCACTTAGAGCGAACTCCGCAGGTTTCAGGTTTCAGTTTATTTGTCATATGCACATTCAACACAGGGTCAAAAAAATGCAATGAAATATACTCATGAAGTACTAGTAGCATGCAGTAATAGTACATGGTAAAAAAGTGTGCAAAAATAAATAAGTAACAATATAATAAACATATAATAAACCTAAAATAAAAAAATAAAATACAAAAAATAAAGTACAATAATAAAAAGAGAAAAATACAAAGGTGCAGTAGGATTGAAAAAGGTATAAGTATTTCACAGGTGTAAAATTCTTCAGATGGATTTGTATTGCACATGATATAGTATTGCATCGAAATAAGTAATTATACGGTGTTGGTTTTTACTGGTGTGCAAGTAAATTACATTCTTGGTGGAACTTGATAGTGCTTAAGTGCAAAAACAGCAGTTTTAAATATGTATTCATATACTTAACTGTAGGGACATGCAGTCATTTAGTTGAGTTTGCCTGCCTTCTGTTTGGGTGCTCTGGCTCTCACCCGCTGTCCAATAAGATGATTCTAAATTGCTCACAATGAATCAATGTGAGAAAGAATAGTGCTTATTAGCGTCAACCCGGCAACTAAATGGCAATAGTCCAGGGTGCTGTCCATAAAAAACCCACTGTCGACAGAATATGGCTCTTAGTAGTCTTAATAAAATGTAATGTTATAATATAATTGCACTGGACCACGATGCACTGGACTATAAAGTGTTTCACTGACATCACAAACATAGACAAAATGCATATTATAATACTTTTACCATATTGCGCGCCCTCTGTCCACTTTACTGCAGTTATCGAGAATAGTGAGCTGTGGTCTAGAGACAGGTGGTCCATCCAATCATCTGATAATGACCTGTGGGTCCAGACTGAGACCAGCGGCACTGAATCAAATATATCAGCTTTTTTTCATTTGGACCTTTGAGGCCACCATCCGTCTGTCAGCAAGGCCTTTTTCTAAAAATCCTCTCTCGCTTTAATATTCACTGAACTCTAGAGGTCGAGGACGGCCATTTTTCCCCCACCAGCGGCACCATCGTGGCTACGTATGGTGCACTCTGTTTCATTGAGATGGACTGTGCTGCGCTTGTCTTATTAGTGGGTCATTAGCTCGGACAGATTGGCTGAACATGAAGCCAGGGAGCGGCCAGACGGTAATTGGAACAGTACTGACCACACAGGTGCCCCACTGCCCCGGTCTCATGATTAGATAATTAGTGCTTTGTCAATCATGGACTATACCCCCCATACCCTTGTTTTACCCCCATGCAGCTCACAGTAGTTAAAAAGTGGGAGAGTTTTTCTAATAAGGGCCGAAACTTTCCTTTGCCAACTCGTTACTGCTCCAATTAACAAAGGCAGTGGAAGTAATAAATGTGAAGGGCTGTCCAAGGGATAATGGTACAACCCAAACTGTGGTCCAACCCTACAGCGCATGTGAACCTAAATGTAATGTTTTGTAAAACTCATTTAGAAAATCTGTAGGTCAAAAAGTAAGCTAGAGTGTGATGGTAATGGGACATACAGACGTCTAACATTTCACACTCTTCACAGGACAATAAACCAATCACCACGACTCAATAGCATGTTGAGAAAAGACTAATTCAATTAAGGGGGAATGAGTGGGGTTACTGCAGGGTATAACAATGTGACACAATGTCAATATTTTACCACATAGAAAATGCTCCAAGGGCCGCATGTGGCCCCCGGTCCGCAGTTTGCCCACCCCGGGTCTAGTATCAACAAACATGATAAATTAGACCGTCACAAAAGTCCTTCACGCCCAATGTCCCCCCTTTTCTGTTTCCATTTTACCCAGATTCACCTCAAAACTAAATCTGTTTAGGGACTGGGGGGTTATTAGCTCCAAATCCTCTTCAGATGAGACATTGTGCCTCTCTCAGTGACACAGGCTTTAATCCAGGCCCCAATCCTTCAGTGCTGGCCAGAAACACACGTCGTAATCCTTCACCTCCGAAACACAATGAGATCGGGACAGGAGCTCTGAGGGGGGCATCTAGGGGGGGTCGAAATGAGCGCAAAAAGCCGAGAAATATGAGTCATCCGCTGAAAAGTACCAGTCAGTGGAGTGGGTTATGTCTTAATTGACACTAGAAATACTGACAATACACTCACTGGCCATTTTATTAAGTAGATCTTATACTGTATTTTGGGAGGTCTTCTGCTATAGCCCACCTCCTTCATGTTTTGTAAAGTTGTGTGTTCAGAGATCTGCAGACTTTCATGTCGAGAATGAGCGGTTATCTTGGCTAATCTCAAACCAGTCTCTGACCTTTGGTATCAACAAGGATTTTTGACCGCTCACTTAACATTTTCTGTTCTTCAGACCATTTTTGTTCGTCTCTGTATCAGCCCTGAGATAAACTCTTGTCCAGGGTGTAGTTACTCCAAACATGTCATGAGGAGGGTCTGGCACGGGGAGAGAATTGACCCAAAAGACGCAAAAACTGGAAACATGAGAAACACGTGGGGGCGGGGCAGGCAATCAAACGGGTGGGATACACAGGAGGGCAGGAAGTAAAACAAGCGGATGATTATGAGGAATTATGATTTTTAACTATGGATTAATGTGGTGGAGATTTGTAACATATTTAGAGCAACTTGACTTAATAGCCGGGGTTCATTTTAAGTCTCAAACTGTGACACAGGTACAGCTAGTGGTACTTTCTGCCCGAGATATCTATTTTGACTCTGTCATTTGTGGCCCTTAGTCCTAAGTCCTCCTCAGTATTCACTTTTGACATGCGGCCCTTGCAACAACCCTGGCCTGTATGGTTCCAGATTTTGGTCCATCACAGCTCAGTCTCAGTCTCTCTCCTCTGCTGTAGTTGTGGTATACGCAGCTAAAAAGTGTTTATTTATAAACTGGACAGACTTAATTATGAGCTGCTGGATAATTATCTCAAACTTCAAACACATTTGTACCTCATGAGACTGAGAGAGGAGCAGTGTGGCTGAGATCAGGACGCACCCAAAGTATACTGTTGCTGCTGTTAATTGGACGATAATGATGACTCAACAAAAACGTCATGTATGTAGACAATCCTAACAACTATAGACCCCTTAAAAGTTTGTAAGCAAAACATTCTAAATTCCGGAATGGAGACAACTGGAGGCAAGACCATAATGCATTTTCAATGGAGAAATTGGCATTAGCCACAAAATAATACAAATTAAGATGGTTTTGACAAATGACAATCACTCTGCTACATGTGTGTACTGTCAGAGCCTGGTTAGGAAACATTAGTGAAAGTCCCTCACATTGTATGTTTATTTAATGTACACATTAGTAACAGTTAGACTTTTGTCTAGAGGCAAAATCCTTGATTTTTAGGTTTTACTGGACACGTCCTTACAGAAATGTTGACGACCACAATAGTTTTTTTATTGTATGCTCAGAATTATTCTATCCCTCACCACAAACACTACAATTTTGTAAAGTTAACTCACTTCCCATTCCAGAATTTTGAACATTCCTTATGACAAACATTATAAAAGGGTCTGTAGGTATTAGGTGGAGAGTGGGCAATTTGTCGCAGTGATTTTGTTGTTTCTGATGTATAAGTTTGGAAGCTGCAAATTCACATAGGACTTTTGTTACATTTGCTTTGGTCAGATGATGGTTTTTACGCCATTCACTCTCCTTTTTTCTATATTTACTTTTCAACAGATTTTTTGGAGATGTGTGTAAAGCCTGTAACCTGTTTTTGTCAAGCCAACCGTTTTTTCAAACCAAATATTTTAAGTAGAATCATGGCGCCCTCTTGTGGCTTTGTCCGCTTCAGTTGCTGCACAAATTATTTTGGAATTCTGCATTTTTTAACCATTGTTCATACTTTTGTTTGCTCTAAGTGCAGATACTGAAATGCATTTTTTAGGCAGTTGTGTTGTTTTACAATACTGTAAAATATTGCATGATCAGATACACACACAAATGAATTAGGATGACTGGGGAGAAGAGTAAATGCACACAGTTGTTAGTGATTCAATAACATTTTTTATTTCTCAGTGTTTTAGTATAAAAATCCCAGCGTCTGTTGGCTATACTGTGGTCTTTTTCCCAGAGAATCAGCTAAAGTACCAAATGTATTTACACACAATGTCATTCAGACACTACCCCACCAAACACTACCACCGCACCGCTCAGAATAATGCTATCGATCTGAAAATAAAATAAAAACTCACAAAAACAAGAGAATAATAATAAAGACGAGGAGGAAGGGTAGCAGCTCCGACAAGAGCGCCCCCTGCTGTCTGTGCCCGTAGTTACCTTTTCTTTTACAATACTCTATATAAAGTGATGCATAAACAATTTTTGCTTTACAATAAATTAGTTCAGGCACGATCTCTCCTGTCCCATCGTTTGTGAGAGAGAGAAAAAAAACAAAAAAAAAAGATGGTCGTTTTTACACTTGAACTCATCACAGCACACTACACACACTCACAAAAAGGCTGAACACGTCTTTAAAAAATGTATAAAATAATAATAGTAACACACATTAGTGGAAAACTTGTGGGCAGCAGATCTTTTTTGGTTTCGAATGAATTATGCACTTCAGGCATTTTAGAAAATTCTATATAGATTTTATATAAATATGTACAAACAAAAAAACAAATGGATGAATGAGTGAAGTCGTTAAAAAAACATTCAGTACAAAATAAAGAATGAATGGATAATGTGATCACACAAAAACAACAAATGAATGAAGAGAACTTGAAGCCAATAAGTTACAAAAACCGTTAAAAGAAAAAAAAGATGCAGGTTAGTTGACACTGGTTCAGACCAAGTACAGCACGGTTCAGTTTGGATGTATTGTGTCCCATTGATTTAAAGAGGTACTAATGGTCTTTAAATTAGCTTATCCTTGCCTCCCTGTTTGGCAGCCCAATAATCGGACCAAGACAGTAAGATGTTTGCGATAAAAACCACACTAACAATTATTTACCAGGATAAAAACGAGAACTCAAAGGCAAAACTTTAAACACAAAATGGGAACATTTCTTCAGTAAGGCTCATGTTTTTAACAGTCATATGCAAGATTGTTAATATAATCCTATGTAGTGAACTGGACATTTATTTTTCCTAGGTAGAATAAATTATCATAGATCCACATTTGCAAAACACTGTACTGTAGTATTGTATTGTTTTGACATCACAACACTGAATTCATTTTGCATCAAACGATTGTGTCCGATGTGGGAGAACTCCCTAAAAAAGCAGATATGCGGACTTCTAGCCATAACATACAGTTTGTTTTACCATCCTCTGCAGTACTTGGTAGCAGCATTAGAACACCTTAACTACCATGACATGGATAGCTAAATCAGGCTCTCTTTTTGTATTTACCCCCAAGTTCCTCACAGTGAAAGCCCAAGTGTCCATTTGCGGGCTGCCTAGCACACCTCACCTCACGCCACCGAACTGAACCGTACCGTAAAACTTGGTTTAAACGAGGCTTTAGTTTGTCTCTCTGCGGAGATAGCACCAACATAAGCAGCCACGCCTCCCGTTCACTGTATAAACATATACCGCGAACAGCCAAAACGTACAAAAAAAAAAAAATCAATGTGGAATAAATTAGTGTCAGGCCTGGAGTTTTATATACATGAAGCTGCTGCTAGGACAGACATAATGATGATACATGTGGAAATGGCAGTGGGATTGTTGCAGCAGTCTTTGCAGCACGTTAAAAAGGACACATTCAAACAAGTTTCAGTCCTCACAGCCCAAGATGGATTTTTAATGGGGTTTTTTTTCTACTTTTTCACCCGCTAACCGAGTCGTTGCATAGCTCTTCGACAAAACAAGCTACAGTGTTTTTGTTTGAGACAAATGTGGCGTGAAAAAATAAAATAAAAAAAAACCCAAATAATGTAAAACCCAGCTCCAGTTGACAGGAAATGGTAAACATGACGAGTGAGTGTTTGTGCGTGTCGGCGGAGTTTTAAAAAACTATTGGATAAAAAACTAAATGAAAGGTTGGATGTTTCAGTCCGTGAGAGGCGGTTTGTCGATCGGTTTTGGGTTTCCGCGCACACGACTCAAGTGGTCCATGGCCCGGTCAAAGGCAAAACGCACAGCTTTTCGGTGGAAGTGAGAGCACGACTCCACCAGCTTCCGGCGGTCCAGAGACGGGTGGATCCCGAAGGGCACCATTTTGGATCTAGGAAGCCATTGCCTGAGGGTAGAAAAAAAGACAATAGCACATGTTTGAGTAAAACCAATGCTTTTTAGTAGCATTACGTTAATTAAGTAAAAGGATATAAAATGGAGCAGTTCTTTTATACACAGTACAGGACTGAAACTCAAGTATTAAGATATCATTTTTGTTTCTCTAAATATTTTATGCAACTGTTGAACCACTGAAGCCATGATTTTTTTAAACTAATTTATTATTTCCACTCTTTAGTTCGGTAAGACTCAGTATTCTGTTTCATTGCAATAGATTGATAAAATAAAACTACAGCAATTCAGTGTCTTAGCACTTTTTGCTTCAATGTGGCAAATAACTTCTAGAAAACGGGGGAGACTCTATGGGCAGTAAACTCGTGCATGTGTGAAGAACTAATATCAGGCCCTCACCAGCTGCGTCTGCTGTCGAAGAAGTGGACGAGGAATAGTTTCTCGCCGGACCTGAACTGCATCCGCTCTCCGAGTCTGAGCACGTCCAGCGGAGGTTTGGGCAGATCCAGCCCTTTGTGACGACAGCCCTTCCTCTGCACCCTGGGCTCCATTATCTGAGGGTACACAGATATGTCACCATTACGACAACATGAACTTATCAACACTGTCCCCATGGCAACGGTGCCACAAGCTCCCAGCGGCTGCACAGAGACACAGGCATGCACTGTCAGCTCTGTCACATGCACAGCAGAAGCAGCTGAAGCTCCACTGAAGGCACTACGACAAGACGAGGATGTGACCGGGGCGTCACTCACCAGGGCGGGGAAGGAGGGAAATCCACTACACTTAGCCCAAACTAGATTAAGAGGCTCCAGCACAAATGCAGCGGAGTCTGAAGGCTTCCACACAGCTACAGGGACAACAACAGCAGGTTATCAACACACACTCACCACAGAAAGAGAAGCCACACATACACACACACACGCACACACGTCAGGTTTCCATAGAGATCAAACATCATATGACACGTTCATGTACAATCAAGATTAGCTTTGAGCTCTTTTTGGTTTATATAACGTTTTAGTACAGCAGTATACAGTGACAGCTTTAACAGGCCACAGGCTGCTTAAATTGAGACATTGGTGGGAGAAATTCCCATTAATCTCTCACATGGAGCATAAACTGTCTGCTTTAAACCACATGATCAAAGACTCTTTGAGTTTTTACTCTTTAATCATAAAGTAGTTTCAAATGCAATATTTCAAAATACAAATGTATGACTCTTATGGAAACACCACAGTCATTGGGTCATTTACGTCATAACAGCAAGACACAAGATACAGCACAGATTATGTACAGTAAACGGATTTAGGGTCTTATATATTTAATTTTGATTGTCATTGGGTTTATTTAGTAAAAAAAGCTTCAAAATATAAATGTTAATTTGTTTACAAGACATTATAAACACATAAATAGACAAACATATACAAAGGAACGCCTAGAGCTGTCATGAAGTGGGAGTGCCCTTAAAACAATAGGGCTAGTTTAAAAACCTAAACTTTGTTCTGGTTTTGCAGAATATTTTAAGTACATAAATAATTTAATTCACATTCCTGTTGCACAGCTTTAGGTGTCATTGGTGTAAACACAGAGGCACATGAATATTGTTAGTTTTTCACTCTCTGCAAAAGGTTGGTCAAAGCGTGCCATGCCGTCTCATGCACAACATTAATTACTCTGAAATATTCTCTGGTTCATGAGCAGCTGGCTTTACCTGTGGACACTTTTGCAGAGTTGGTGAACTCTCCATTCTCCACACAGTTTATAACTGAGCTCTTATCATCCACAGTGCTTCTTCGAGCCGCCGGCCGACCTTTCCCACTTTTAGACACTGAGGTGGTGCTGAAATGCAACAATAATGATATTAGTTCAGTGAATATTATAGTATTGTTTGAATTAGTTGGTGTCTGTAGCTGGTCTGACCTGGTTCCACAGAGGACCTCTCCGCTCGAGGAGATACTGGACTCAGAGGCACATCGACGACGAGGCTCCAGTGGTCGACACGGCGACGAGAGCTCCTCCTCCTCCTCCACAACAAAACCGTTTGTGAGACCTGTAGGAGTCATTTCCCAGAGTTAGTAAAGAAATAAGATAGACACTATTGCCTGCTTCAGAGATTATAGTATCTAGTCCATAGGGCTGAAGAATTCATCCAATGATTTTCCGTTAGAGCAACATTAAAAATGAAAGAAAAAGCAGGCAGCAGAGCCGGTTAAATAATTTAAAGAGCACTAAGATTCAAATTTCCTTTCTTTAGAAATTTGAACTGAACTGAATTAAAAATTAAATCTAATAGAAACAGAATTGATCAAGTCTGTAATTCAGACAGATGATCAGGATGACAGAAGAACCCTAACAGACAATACAAACAGCTTCAGTGTATGTGTGCAACATGCCAAGTGTGTTTCCACCCCATAAATGCACAAAACTTTATCGCCATTTTAAAAAATTTGCTAAACCACAATTTTGAAAAGACCATCAGATCATGTGATTCGCATCTTGAGACGCAGAATATGTATATTTTTCTCTGCATTAAAACACAGGGCTCCTCAAGTGTCAAGACAACGGTAACGACAGCTTCAGGGAAAGTCAGAAAGTTCAGATGTTGTTATTACGAGAAAATAAAGGTTAACAAACCCCTAATGTAATAGAATATACTTCCAAGTGTGGACGGTCAGGTGTGGACTGTCAGGTGTGGACTGTCAGGTGTGGACTGTCAGGTGTGGACTGT
>JAVQKC010030575.1:0-40484 GCA_036025475.1 Philypnodon macrostomus | reverse complement strand
AATTGGTTTAAATACTAGTGACATCCAGCTTTTTTACCCAGCCCAGTCAATTTAACTGCAGCTAAACAAGGTAAATAGATTTAGGAGTGAGACTTATAGAATATTCACAAACTCAGATGCGAGATGCTGCCAAATAATGAAATCAATATTTATCATTTTTGAATGATTCTTCTGATGACTCTTCTTCATTTTGAATTCAATTGAATACATTTTATTTTTATTTATTTTTTCTAATTATTATTTGTTCATAGAAATGTAGCAATTACAGCATTTTGGCAAAATACCATGTTCAGAAATATACAGAGCAATACCTTTTAAATTATATAATAGGTATATTTCTGTGGTTTTTGGTCCGTGTCTTTTTTGCACAAAATGACACTTACACCCTTTAGATTCTCAGCCTCAAGATGCCCTTTGGCAGCTGAAGCAATGCAGCACTATTATGATATACTCACAGAGATCTGGGGTTGTCATTTCTATGATTTAATTTAATCCGTCCTCAGGCTTTTTAACCACTCTTGTTCTCCCTTTTCACTCGACTTCAGCTTTTTGTTTCTTCCTTTACCAATTCTCGCAGTCACAAAGAGGCAGCAGACCAGGTGGAGGCCGTAGCTAGCAGCGCGCTACAAGCCTCAAAGCAGACCTTCAGCCTCATGATGGATCTTCTGATGGACAGCTCCACAGAGGAATACATCAGAAACCTAACGGAGCAGTAAGCACAACACAGAACCACGCACCTGCACTCACAAGGCTGGGCAATATATATTTTTTCACACAAAATATTGTTCTTTTTTTCCCTTGTATATACATTTTCCATATACCATGACATCAAAAATAATGTATTCATGGGTTTTATTTTGCATACAACATTCACTTTTTGTATGCTCCAGTACAACCATAGAGACCCACTTTGAAATTTGTTGAATTATTTTGGCTATTTATTTTTTTTTTATATATATATATTTATATTATATCTGGACACTTGTAGTGGCTTTACCGGTGCATTAATTATTCATGCCACAGTCACACTGGTGGTGATATAAATACCTCTGTAGGCACATCTGCCCTGGGGCAAACTTACATGGCAGCCGTACCACACCTACAGCTTCTCCAACCACAACCAAACACATTCATACATAGGCGAGGTGGGTTAAGTGTCTTGCCCAAGGACACAATATGTACTACAGTATGCACAGGTTGGAGCGGAAATCAAACTGCCATCCTTCTGGTTACAGGATGATTTTTTTTTCTTAAAACATACATTTATATGCATTTAAATATGAATAATTACAATGTTAAAATTTTTAAAAATACAATAAAATACAATATAATACATCATTTTGAAAAAATATTTGCCAGTCCTTCTCACAAGCACGTGACCAACCATTGTTTTACCCTTAACATAAACCATCCTTTATTGCCAAATTCTTACAGGCTTCACTGCTCACCGGATTATTGCGCTCACTCTCCATATTTTCTGAACAAAATACACCTATCCCTGTATTACAGCTCAAGGTCCCATTCTTCACAGAGGGCCCTTATAGCAAGCACACTGGAGTTCAGGAGTAAGACATTTAGCCACAGGGGGATAGCTCCTCTCTTTACTGTAAGCCTATTGCTTTCTTGGATTTCTTGCACACTCGCTGCATCTCCTAGCGTGAGATTGCTGTGAGGATTATCCCAAACGCTAGACAGAATGATGCAAAAAGCCCTCCGGTGGCAATGATTAAGGCAAGAGGCGAGAAAACTCCAAATTGATTACTCCCCACTATTGCTAACAGTAGTCCGTCTGGCCATAATCTGTGGAGTGATGTCCCATGACAAGTCGGTATTGTGTGCTTCTTTTGATGTCAATTTATGTCACTGATGCAGATATGGGCAGCATATATTTGAATTCCATGCATATTTGTATTTCTATATGTTGGGACTTAAGCAGATGAGATGCATTTTATTGGCACAAGGCAAAAACTAGTGGCACAATTCAATTTCCAAATGCATGCCAGGAATAGACCAGTCATCCCAGGCTTAAGAGGAGGCATTTATTTCCTCCCACACTGGCCTTAACTTTCTGTAGATGGCTAATCGCTGGGATATTGTACTGCAAATAGGCAAAACTAAGAGATTAGGTTTCATTTCAAGAGAACTGTCTGAATGGGACCAGGAGCTGCTGTTTTGAAGATTTGTATTCTGGCACAAAATATAGCAGTTTAGACTTAGTGTGTGGATATTTCTCCTTGCTATTTCTTTGGACTGGTCCCAAGCACTGTTGTATGGATAGGATTATTGGGATTATTGACAGTGTCTGAAGCTTACAAACAGATGTATACAGTAGCTCTACAAAGCCACGTTAGTAATGTATTATTTCAAACAGATGGCAGAAGCCTGTCCCTGCAACTATGGGTCTTAGGCGGACACTTGCACTCATAACATTTATTCACGAGACAATTGTACAGATGTAACAGTTCTACTTACCCAGCATGTCTTGGGAGAATAAGTGGAAGTAATTGGACTTCCTGAAGGGAACCCATGGTAACACGGGGAGTACTTGCAGGGTACCACATTCTTGAATACGTCTATTTTTCTTTGCTGTTAGGATTATCCCGAATTCTAGACAGAATGATGTAAAAAGCCCTCCTCTCCTGTGGCTATGATGAAGGCAAGAGGCAAGAAAACTCCAAATTGATTACTCCCCACCGTTGCTAACAGTAGTCCGTTTGGTTTAGGAGACTAGTCACAATCACTGGACTGATGCCGTATGACCAATGAGTATTTTGTGCATCAGTTGAGTCATTTATGCAGATATGGGAAGCATATCCACATATATTTCTCTTTATCAGAATACGTGAGATGCAGCAGTGGAAGGAGGACCTGGCAGCTCAGGTGAATGAGACAGCGACCCTACAGCGCTCCCTAGAGGCGGATGCTGCTGACTGGAGCTCAGCTCTGAGAAACTTCACATCATCATTACATCAGTTGATCCCAACAGCTGTCAGCACCTCACCACAGCCAGGACTCACACTGCTCAATGAAACACATGAAGGCAACCAAACATCAGAGGTCAGTATACCTGAATGTAAAACCTTGGTTTAGTACAGGCTTAGGCTTGGTTAAGCTTGGGTTTGGTCTTTTTCATTGACATTCTCGTAAATTGTAGCGTACAAATTCGATTCAGTTGAACTATTAGAAAGTTTCACCAGTCCTTTCATTACAGCTACTCAACATAGCATCTTTTCTAATACTGTGCAGCCCTTATAGGTAGTGACTGATAACACTTGTCGAATTTATCTTTTTAGTTGGACCTAGAGGAACGAGTCAAAGATATGGACCTTCACATTGAGACTAAAGACAGCCACATCAGTGAGCTGAGGACCCAGATGGAGCCGCAAATACGGGCCGCCAATGACAAATTAGAACTGGGAGACAAAGTGGCTCAGTCCATCTATGAGGTATGTTTACTGGAGTCACTCAAGCGTGACCCATAGTGTGTATTGAATTGAACAACTGGGTTATTTGACATTTCTTGTTTGTTTTCTTGTTGAGACTAAATTAGGTTCAGACAGGCATGTCCAATGTGTGGCCCAGGGCCCAGTTGTGCCACCCAACAAAATTGTATATGGCTCTTGTGTTATTAATCAGACATGCTGCTTAGTGTCAGTCTCTTACCTACACTGAAAAAAGTGTTGGGTGGTGTTGTTGAGATTATGTTTTTTTCCAGCTTCAACCTACACATTCTGAATTATATCAATAGTCCATTGGAGTTGAAATACACATAATTTCTAGTTGGACTGATCTACTTAAGTAAATTGAGACAATGAAAGATGTTGCTTGTGAAGGATTTCTGCACAGTAGAGCAATGTTTTATTTTATTCAGTGTATGGTGTTTTTTATGTAGATTTCAGTCTGAATTTATGCCAAAGACTACTATATATAACTGTATATATTATTAAAGGTAGTGGGGAGGTGGAATATCGTTTTGATCTTATCTGAAAAAATACAAAATTAAGATTCTGTAAAAAGTGGGTCACATCAAAATAACATCAACATTTCTTTGACACCCCTTGTTTTGAGACTTGAGAGCTGCCACATGCATGACATATTTTGCTGCATGTTCCAAACGATTACTAATTTTCACTGTCCTTTTCTCAAGCTGAAAGCACGTGGACAAGAGGCAAAAATTGCAGCCTTGTCATCTGTGGTGTCAGGGAAAGAGGTGGAATCAGAAGCCATCGCTCTTCACCGGGGACTAGAATGTGAGTCAGTCTTCTTGAAATATTTTTGTCAATTTGAATATTTCCTCTCAAATTAAAATGTCAAGTGGAAAGACAGATCAATTGGTAAGACACTACAGGTGAATAGAGGCAAAAAAATAACTTGCAGATATTATTGTGAAAATTCTCCGGTTAATAAATGGCCTATATGATAAGATAGAGATAAAAAAAAAAATATGTAATTTAATGTTAAAAGTCATCATTATGTACTACTTAAAATGCCCAAAATTGCACATATTTTAAAAACAAAATTGCATTAATGGATGTAGCCAGGTTAAAAAAAATCATCATCAGATAAAGTGAATTATGGATAATTTATAATCTTTTAGTAAATTAGCGTGCATGTAGTTGCTGCTGAATGTGTGAGAAAATCTATTTTTGTTGCAGATTTTGATTGCCAAAATCTAACAATATTAACACCTTCATGGATAGCAATTGATTGGTGTGAACTCATACTTGTTAAGGGAGCGTAAAAATCTCCCAATTATGTTTTTAGTCTTTTAGTCTTGCTCCACTTTTTTCAGACATGGTGAAAGATATGCCACGTCAACTGCTCCAAACCAAAACTGTGCTGAAGAAAGTGCGACCCCTGAGAGAAAAGGTTTTAGCTGACATCAGGAGAAAGGTGGCACAAGTCGACGACATGATAAAACCAGCTTTAGAAAACTCAAGCGACTCAGCCAACATTTCCAATATGGCTGAACAAATGGCACAGTCTGCTGCTCAGGTAATATGATACAGTATCATGCTTCTTATAGCTCGGCTTCCCGCTTTACTTAAAGAGCCGTTTGTGCTTTTTTTATCTTTTCAATTATAAAAACTGCAGTGTTTTTTGAGAGCAGGCTGACTGTCGACTTGATAAGTGCTTCCTGGATTAGGAGGGGCTAGGGAGGGGAGAGGAGATAAGGAGGACCCAAGTGTTTCTGTAGCGCCTGTGTTTTTAATGAGGGAACAACATTATAACATAGTAGAAAACTCAAATAAGTCAATTTTGTTTAATAGGGGCGTTTTTTTTTTCATTTGTGCACAGGAATCTAAAGCCATCCTAAGCCAGGCCAAGCATACAAGGACTGCCTCCACTCACCTTGGCTCCCATATAGATTCTGCAGTGTTCACGTTGGCTGAGCAGGAAAAGAAGAGCAAAGAAGCCAGTTCCCAGATCTTGACGGAGGTACACATCACAGTGCTCGACCAGTTCAGTCCATGCATATTGATCGCTTATGTTTATTGTCTTATTGTCAGCCCGAGGTCTCCCTCAGTGACATAAAGGAAGACATGAAGTCAGCCAAGCTCCAGTTAGAAGTCTATTCGGCTACGCTAACCGAGCTAATTAGTAAAATTGGTAAGTGCTTCTTCTACAGATGATTCTCAATATGGCTACGTTTTGGGCTTGCATGTCTTTTAAGCTCATAAATCTTCATTATATCCCCAAATGTCATACCACTAAAGAGCTGCGTGGTCTTTAATGGCTCATTTAACATGGAAATATTCCCTACATTTTTATCCCCATGGTAAAATAAGAATAACTGCTGCTCACCGGGACCTTTGCTTTGGAATGTGAAAGTGCTGAGATAAATTCGATTTTTATGGCCTGACCTAAACATTAAAAGTCATTATCCTTAATAGTGTAATGTATTGAATCATTTGCAATTTTAAGGGGAAGGGAGATATGTCTTCAATATCATCAGTTTTAGTATAATTTCTCATAATACTATAATTTAAAAAAGTTTGGGTAAAATTAGATTTATTTGCATCAGATATATATATATAGTGCCTTTCTAGACCCTCAATGAGCTTTACCATTGAGTGCATTATTAATTTACACACTGGTCTTGGTAAGCAACGTCTGTATAGCCACAGCTGCCCAGGGACAGGCTAACAGAGACGTGGCAGCCATACTATGCCAACACTATAGAACAATCCCACCCACACATTCACAGTGACTTGCCCAAGGACACAATGGAGCTGCTAACATTATGGTTCTTAGGCAGCTTGTTCTTCCACTTGAGCCACTGTCAATTTTGTTTCAATTTCTGTTTATGTTTCAAAGTAAAATTACCTAATTGATCCATGTGTAGCTTTTTGACATATTTTCCTGTGCCTTTATGTAGATGGGAGCATAGCCCTGGAACGCTTCGACCGCATTTTGAACGATACAGCTCATCGTCTGAGCACGCTCCGTGGCAGTGTGGAGAACCCAGCGCTAACTGTAAAGATCCAAAAGTTACATTCAGCTGCGAAGGACCAACAAACCCGCCTGTCCCTGATCAAACAGGACATCGATGAGATCACTGAGGAGAGGGACAGTTTGAGAGACATAGCCTTTAACCTGCCTCAGTCCTGCCCAGGAAAGGTCTAAGGAGTGAAGATGGTGGATTTTTTAAATGTAGTCCATAGGTTTAAAGGATATAAAGTAATAAAGTCATAATTATTGTTGTACTTTAGTCCCTCCCCTGTCCTCTACAGCAAATCAGAGTTTGTGGGCTACCACTTTGACCAGTAGTACAAAAGTTGTGGCCCATAAACTCAGGCAGGGGAGAGACTAAAGTTAAATTATATTATGATCACATGATAGAACTAAACATCATAGAACAGGGTCAGATAGTAAATTCACTAGTATTTTTTTTATATTTGGGAAACCTCTGAACTACAGCTTTAAGTCACTGCTAACAGAGCCTCATACGTTACTATTGTGTCTTTTTTCAAGGATTTTTAATCAATGTTAAGCATTTAACAAAAAAATAATAGTTATTTATTTTAATATCAATGTCAAAAATCAAGAAGGGGTTACTTTACCTGTCTATGAAGAAAGTCAGCACCTCAGCATACAGGATCACTCAAACATGCTTGAATCAAAACAAAATACAACTCCTGGTGTGTATTTTGTGAGAAAACAGAATTTGCAGAGGGTCCCTTTAACACAGTAGCTCTGTGGATATTCTTGTTACTGTTTTGTACAAATAAAAACATGTCTTTATGTTCTACTATGCTGTCCTTACTAATTGTATTAAAACAGTTTGGATTAATTTACAAAATCACACACATCAGTCTTTTACCCATTCCCTTTGCAAGGCAGGTTAAAATAATGCTGGAGAGTGACACACTTTCACTGAGCTTGGTTCATCAACCCAGTTCAATTAACTATTCTGCTTGTGGCCTCAGTGGGCCCCAGTGTTTTATTTGTGATTCTAAATTGCCTCCAGTGAATGAATTTTAGAGTAAATGGTTGTCTGTCTGTGTAAAATATATCTCTTTCTCAGCCCCGCCTATGGCCCCTAGTTGGTGCCTGTGATCCCTAACAAGAACAAGTAGAGGATGAATATAGAAGTATGAATATATTATTATACTCTATCATAGTCCCCCCAAAGAGTAAACACGAGTTTGTGTTGTGAAAAGCTGATGCTGCAGCGTGCACACTAACCCAGCATATATCACCGGCTGGCTGCCTCTTTGTCTGTGATTTGTTGCTGCCCAGGGGCTTGTACTCTCACTGTTTATAGCCAATATTGCCAGGTTACCAGTTCAAGCGTCACTGCTGCTAGTCCTCAAGTCGTTTGTCAAAGGTTGGCGAAAAGAAAAACTGCACTCAGATCTCAGTGAAGTGACAGAAGTGCCAGAGTTATGCATATCAGTTTCTAAGCAGTCTATAAATGTGTATTTGTGCTGTCTAGATGAAAATGAACTTACTACACGTCTCACACCTGCCCTTTTTTATTGATGGCATTTAAATAGGAATCTGTGCAGGGTTTCTTACAACTGGATAGCTATTTTTCTGTAGTGGTTTTCCATAGAAATTGCAGTCATTCAGGTCAGATGCCAAAGAGACAATTCAGCACATTCAAGATTAAAAATAACTACACATGTTCTACTGTTAGCATGCAATCTCCATATCAGGTTTTGAGGATGAACTGAGGATTACTACTACTATAGAATTTTGTATTAGTATTAAACTCTTTTTTTAACAATCATAATTTATGTTGAAATAATCTCCACTGAAAGCTATTGCATTCCTTATGGATCAGAACTGGTCATATAACAGTTTAAATAAGGTGATATTGATTTACTATCTGCTATTGATGTGTATTGCAAAGTTTTTAACACAAATAAAGTGGCACCCAGTGTGGCCTTCAGCTGCTGTCACCAATGCTTCATGTTTGGTCATTGAGTGGTTCAGAGGTTGTCTAACAATTGTTTATCTGCGCTACTGTTGCCTTTCTGGGATCTCAAACCACTCCTACAGTACAAACAAGTCATTTCCACTCACCAAACTGCAACTCACTTAATATAATATCTACACAAACAGCCATTAATGTTATCATATAATTCACTTTTTTGTCTTTATGATCCTTGGATGTATATGTGCATGAGTAATTCCATTGATCTAGCAGCCATGTGATGCTGACTGAGCGTACAAGCAGCAATATCTTTTATTTTGTGTATCTTTTAGTTTTCTTTATTTCACAGTTTAAATGCCATAACTTGAACATGTACCTGAGTGTACGCACCACCTGCTGGACTGGCACTGATGTTTGTTTGAAATTCTCAAACATGACAGGCGTTTGGGCATACACGTAACAATATCAATGAGTGTGTCTGAAATAACGAGTGTATATAATGAGATGGAAATAAATGTAAATGTGCCAACCAAACCACAAAGTCTGAAGCATGTACATGTACCGTATATATGGTCAGCTTGTGGAATAGGAGCACAAATACAACTCATATCTTGATGTAAAATGTGTATTTCTTTATATATATGTTTTACCAATGTAAGGAAAATCATATTGCATATTTACTCCACAATCACACAGTGGTGGTAAGGTACCAGTATAGCCGCAGCTGCCCTGAGGCCATATGGCAGTCATACTAGGCAAGGTGGGTGAAATGTCTTTCCCAAAAACACAACGGCAGTGAAATGGACAGTGATTGAACTTCTTAATTAGTAGTAGGGCATTAACACATGCGATTAATCAAAAATAATTAACGTTTTATTGATCAATTAACGCAGATTAATCATATCATCTGCTTTGCCCGACATCCTCCTCTGTTTGACAGAGCAGCGCAGAGGAGAGCGGAGGGAGAAAGTGGGCCTTAGCGAGCGTGACCCTGTCCAAACACCTGCATTCAGAGAGTGAGCAGCAGACAAGTGTGGAGAATCACATAAATTACCAAAAAGTATTGACAGTATCAAGAGTGTTCAGTTCGTAAACACACTAGACCTTGATCTACAAAACAGTTTTTATTGACGAAAAACTGTCCAAATTTTCAGAGATAGAGCTGATTCAGTATAGGTCCATTGAAAAGAATAGACGCCACACACCGCTCCTGCCGTCTTTAAAGCATGTTTCTCTCACAATATATTTGCCTTAGTTTCACAAATACAACAGAATTCAGTAGTCAAGACGTCCTGTGTAAGGTTTTTGTTGTAAATTCAGTCTGCACTCCTCAAACGGCCCTGTGTCAGGACGAGGAAATAGCACTGTGACTGTCTGACTCGAGAGGGGTCAGCGATAAAAACTTTGGGGGCTAGGGGTGGTAGCTCCATATGGGGCCCCAAAAATCAGCTAATTTAAAAATTCATCATGATTAATAGTGATTAATCACAGCTCAAAGGTGTGATTAATCTGATTTAAAAAATGAATCAATTGACAGCAGTTAGTAGTAGTACATACTCCACACACCTCCTGTGTCTCTGTTGGCCAAGCAAACATATGTATTAGGGTTGAGAACTGACTATTGGTTTTACAGCTTTTTAAACTCAGTGGTCTTATCCGGGGGGGGGGTTGCATGCTTCTTATGAGTGCCACTTTTTGAAGTATAACACAAACAGCCCACAGAACACATTCAAATGTAAAATTGAACATACCATATTGCTTCTTAACACACAAAGCAAACTCACTGTTTAACAATTATTTATAGACCAGCCGGTAAAAGCATACATAAGCCAGCAGAAGAGAAGGTAAGTGCTCCACAGTGTGATCATTGTTCAGATATGAGCTTTGAGTGAGTGTAGCCATCCTAGTGATCCACATCTTTAAGAATTAGTCTTTCTGCTACATATAATACTAGCTTAACAGATAAAAACTGCCAAACGGAATCTAGAAAAGATGGTTGTGGATATGTATGAGCTTATGCCTGACAGCTGTCTACCTCAGTGCCCCCCACTGTGTTCAGGTGCACCCTTCACAAACCATATCACATTATCCAAATTGAAAAGGGCAGCGCATTATTATAGTATGCCACAGTATCTGTCAAATTAGCATGATTTAAAATTCACAAAAAAAAGTAAACGCAGCTGTCAACGGGGGCACAGCGGCTCAAATCCTTAACATCAAAGATAGTACTGACATGACCCCCCGCTGGGCCTCTCTTCCCGCCTCACAGCCGGTCGCCAAATGAGAGCAGGGAAGCAAGCTAAATTTAAGTGCCCCAAAAATCTGTGCACCACGAGGGTTCTCACTCTCCATGAACTGGAAACGTAATTGTTGACTTTCTCATTATTTTCTGAGACGGTGATTTTGTAGCAAAGATGAATATCTGCATTCATGCTTGAGTGAAAAAAGTGATAAAAATGGTGCCACAACAGTAAAATAATAATATTCATGACTAATTAAAGGGCACACACAGCAAAGAGAAAGTGCTCCCAAAAAAAACAATATATATATATTTTTATTATACTACTGTCGATCTAAAAGTGTGCAAAAATGATTTACAAAATGCTTCTATAAAGGCATATTATGAACCAGATTGCCCCATGATTCTGCCTGAAAATCCAGCTAATTCCTGAATTACAACTGGTGAAGTCATTCAAGATAGCGGTATAAAGAACAGGATTAAAGTGTTGAAATAATTGAAAGCTCTTCATGTGTCTTCTCTTTGTGGTCTGTGAAATAGCCTGCTGAAGATGAATGTATGGAGAGTCCCGCTGGGCTTTGTCAAAGTTCTGGTTAAATCCAAATGAACTATGAAAGCTGCCGCCTGCCAAATGAGCTTTTGTCTCTATAAGTTCAGAGGCGCCAGAACACCTGTCAACACTAACCTTCTAAAGTGGGATTTGGCTCATTACAATCCATAAAATAACCTACAATTTGTGCAATGCTGAAGTGTTATGTCAGCGATGTGGGCCAAAAGGAGGTAGTTAAGTTAAACTATATTGTTAAGTAGAGTTTTACTTACTTGTATACACAAAATGGTGCCAAAAAGATTCTAGTAAAATAATGAATCCATAGAGAGAATGTATTGGACCGGAAAGAATCCAATTTTTTTGTATTTTTATAGACGCATACATCATAACCATATGATAGTCGGTGCCATGTTGAAAAATATGAACCATGTACTGCACTATATATGAACACTGCACACAAAATACTGCACAATATATAGGTAAATTCACCACTTTCCCATTGTTTGTAATGACAGAGTTAGGCACATTTAATTATGTTTTCTTTCACTGTATTTATATTATTATTATTATTATTATTATTGTTGTTGTTGTTGTTATTATGTTACCAATGTGATAGATGATGTGATCATTTTCTGTATTCTTTAATCTGACTTTTGGACTTTTCACTTCTTTGTTCAAAGTCTCAAAAGGCAGTGTAAAGATAAATGTAATCCAGCAGCCTTTCACTCCTGACGTCTTGATCTTGACCAAATTGTTATTGATCAAGTGAACTCATGGACAGCTACATAGAGCAGAACAGATCCTGGCCTTTTCCAATACAGTTACCTCAAGTTTATTAGCTAAACTACTGCTGTGATGGGAGTTAGGTCTGGCCCTGTAGTGTACTATAGCTGTGAGATATTTTTTACAAAGGCCACAATTTAATCTTAAGCTATTCTCAGCGGTCTAGATTTTTTATTATTTTATAGTGATCCATAGATAATGACATACAGCCGACTGTAACACTAAACCTGAAGTAGTAGGCAGTAAACTTTACAACTAGATTTTATGAACATAACAAAAGAATGTCCTGTCAGGCATGACATTTATTTTTGAACACAAATCATATTTTTTACTCCACTTCTGGGCTTAAATAACCAGTGCAAACTCTAAATGAATAAATGGCTTTTGTCAGTGCTTTATTTTTTGTTTTCTAGAGCATTTTTTAGTTAATCCAAAAAAATGTAAATAAATCTAGAAAAACATCTGCCTATAAAATACTAAGTTAATTAATTATTCATTTCAAATTACAAAATACAATATGACTTGTTTACTGAAGAAGCTTGTCATTTATTTGCCCTATTGGAGAGAGTGAACGGCTGTGTCAGTGTGTGTCTTTAAGTGACAGCCCTGTGCCGCCATAATCTCACTCTGGAAGAATAACATAATAAATGTGAACTATACATTGTAAAAAAAAAAAAAAAAGATCATTTCTTTATTACCTGGCGTAACCTAGTAATACATTTTACTGCAAATGGTTTCCTACATTTTCTTCACATTTTACAGTGTAGGAACATGACTTTAAGAAAGGTCAGTAAAGGACCCAGATAGAATGTAATGTGAGCCTGGAACACCATCTGAATCCACAATTGTTTTTCTTTACCATTGTACTAGGGGGAACTGTAATTCATTGGTGGAGTGTGCTCACAGAATGCTTCAAGATGGTCACTGCTGGGTTGCAAGTGACATCACAAGTATTTCTGATGTTAATATGTATGTTTGGGTCACCTCCCATTAACCACACCTCCAATTTACCCACAAGCCATTCTTACCCCCGCCAAAACCCCCGTACTGAGTCTCATCTAACCTGCATCCTCCGGCACCAGAACCAACGTCATACCACAATTCTCATCCAGACATCACTTCAATAAACTCTCTAAACCTCCACTGTTGGTGTGGCGTGGTCCTTGCAAAAATGGGCTTATTCACTTCACTATAGCCACAATGAATAGTGAAGGGGGAGATTTTTCTATAGCTGAGGTGGTGATGGAGGGGAGGTGT
The DNA here is from genome assembly GCA_036025475.1 of Philypnodon macrostomus. Lineage (NCBI taxonomy): Eukaryota > Metazoa > Chordata > Actinopteri > Gobiiformes > Eleotridae > Philypnodon > Philypnodon macrostomus. The sequence goes on along the minus strand of JAVQKC010030575.1, from coordinate 27,272 downwards.
TTCATTGCTGAGATGGTGATGGGGGCTTGATCTCTGCCTTTGCTCAGTGAGAGGGCAGCACTGACCAGATGTGGGCAGAGTAGCTAATATTCTTACTCAAGTAGGAGTATTGTGACTTTAAATAATATTAATCAAGTAAAAATGATAATGTAAGTGAAAACTCTTGTAGAAATAGAGTAAATGTAACTGAGTAAATGTAATTCCTTACTGCCGAACTCTGACACTGACACCAGCCATTCTGCCAGACTTCACAGCCCCACCGAGCCAAGACAGAATAATTCACCATCTACACACTAAAGACTGGAGACTGAGACTACATGTGTCCACTCTTTTTTGTGCTGTATAAAATCAGGTACTGCTGCTGTGAAAAAGACTTATTCCACTCACTATGCAGACTCACATGGGACTGACAGGTTGTTTGTGACTCATCTGTCCATTTTCAGGCAGCTGTTTAAGGGAGAATTGATGTTTTTTGCACTTTACCAAAGATGTAGATGCTTTCCAATACAGGTTACACTGAATCATTGCAAGCTTTAAGAGGTATATTATAACGCAGCGTTTGCTTGCCTCTAGCTTTTTGTAGATATGTTCCAGCCAATCTTGATATGATTTTGAGTGGTTATTTTTTTATAACATTTCCCCAGCTCTTTTTCTTATTAGTTAAATAGTGAGATAAAGACTATTCCAATTGTATAGTGTGTCAGCCTTTTTGTAGTTGGATGTAATTGGAGTAGACAAAACATCCTCCCACAGCCATTCTAAATCTGTGAATTGAACAGTGCCTCTATTGTGGAATCTTGTTTAGTCCAGTTATTTTCAAAATGTTCAAATTGCCATAAATATAGGAATAAAAGACCAAATCTGAAAAGGAGCTGCAGTGAAAACAAGCTCCAGGGTTCAGCTGCTAACTTGACCTTAATGCAATGGGCTCATTTAGCACATCATGCTGTACTTTTTAATAGAATTGAATGAATAGATTTGAATAAGCACATCCAAGGTCGGACCGAGAGTGGTGTGACAGCCCACACACTGTCATTACAACCACAACATTAGGCATTTTCAACATTATCAAGTCTTTGTAGCAGTATTTAATGTGTTTTAGGGGTTTCACTGGCAGAGGTGGTTGACTAGCCAAAATACTGTATGTACTCAAGTAAAAGTATTGTTCCTTCAAAATAATATTACTTAGATAGATCATGCTGATCTTTGTTTTCTTGCTGAGCTTTATTTTCTGCTATTTATCAATTTTTGTATTTCTATTGTGCAGGGATGTTTCCTACTGTGCATATGACAATAAACACTTTGAATCCTCAGGTATGTAAAAACAAACTCATGTCTCAAGTAAGAAAAATGATTTGTTGAAAAAACCACTATGGATTAACTGTTTGAATATAACATTTGATTTATTATTCACTGAGTTGAAGAGCATGTGCAAGTTCTCATAAATTCAAAATGAGATGAAATGAATCACATGATTACAAAAGAACGCGTTACAAAACACAATAGTTTTACTTTTCTGAGACGTAAACTATAAAAATCAATATCTAGAAATGTGGCTAAAAATGATGCTCAAATAAATATTGTCAAAAATAGCAGAAGTAAAATGTATATAGTGTGATAAAAAAATCATGTACAAATAAAACTACTGTAAGAAATAACATTTATTGAAAAAGTTACTATCCACTTCTGTTTACCTATACATGTCTGCTGCTGGCCAGGCCCCTGTCTGGCTCCAGATATGGGCCCCCGAGCTTGTGGCCTGTCTGATTTTCTTTACTTCTATCAGATCCCACTGTGCCTCTGGTGTCCCTTACAGCTGCTCATGTTGCTGAAAAAGGGTTTCCTGGGGTCACTCACATACACACATATACTGCACTGAACCAAGGTTGCAATTCAAGCAGCCTCTGGAACTAGGGTTTATTCAGCAGCATCAATAAAAGAGCTTCGGAAAAAATATGTGAATCTAACATGGCCATGCAAACAGCAGCCAGAGAAATGATGAATACAAGAGCACAAGGTTGCATGGCTTCAAGTACAAAATATGGTGTTTTTGCTCATGTACTTGTGATAGTAGGTCAGACAAGGTGAAGGCAAATGTAAAAGAGTTCATGAGATTTTAGCAGAAAGCCGCTGGTGGAAAACTATAAAGCACTTTTGATTTTCGGATGTGGCAGACTGGTGATAAGAAGAGACGTGCTTCTGTTGATAACAATGTGTATATATTTCCAATCCTATTACTTCAAAATGGATGTTCACTTACCAGAAGGTTTGTAGTTTCATATCCACTCAAAACGCCATGCTGCCAATGTGTCAATGGGCAAGACTCTTCACCTCCTTGCACTCAGTGTCTGGTGTATAAATGTGTTATACATGTATAATATGTCATCTTTTCAGTGATGATGATGACTTGTGTTTATTTTGAATGTCCATAGTCTCATAATGCCTGATGTCCAGTGTCAATCTCAAACTGTTCAGGAGTCAGACTGGAAATGATTTCTAAACGTATTATTTCAGTTTTTTAACTGTTTGAAGCAATAAAAGAATCCATCCATCTTCTTCTGCTTATCCGGGGCCGGGTCATGGAGGCAGCAGTCTAAGCAGAGATGCCCAGACTTCCCCCTCCCCAGACACTTCCTCCAGCTCTTCCAAGGGGATTCCAAGGCATTCCCAGGCCAGCTGAGAGATATAATCCCTCCAGTATGCCCTATGTCTTCCCCGTGGGACATGCCTCCCACGGGAGGCGTCCAGAGGGCATTTGAAACAGATGCCTGCCTCAGCGGGCTCCTCTCAATGTGGAGGAGCAGCGGCTCTACTCTGAGCTCCTCCCGAGTGACCGAGTTTCTCACCCTATCTCTGAGGGAGCGCCCGGCCACCCTACGGAGGAAACTCATTTCAGCCACTTGTACCCACGATCTTGTCCTTTCAGTCATTACTCAAAGCTCATGACCATAGGTGAGGGTAGGAACGTAGATCGACCGGTAAATGGAGAGCTTGGCCTTTCGGCTCAGTTCCTTCTTCACCACAACGGTTCTGTACACCGACCACATCACCACAACGGTCAGGTACATCAACTGCATCACCACAACAGTCCTGTACACCGACCACATCACCACAACGGCCAGGTACATCAACTGCATCACCACAACAGTCCTGTACACTGACCACATCACCACAACGGTCCTGTACACCGACCACATTACCACAACGGTCTGGTACACCGACCACATCACCACAACGGTCCGGTACACCGACCACCTGTCAATCTCACGTTCCATCCTTCTCTCACTCGTGAACAAGACCCCGAGATACTTGAACTCCTCCACTTGAGGCAGGACTTCTCCACCAACCTGGAGAGGGCAAGCCACCCTTTTCCGTGTGTTTTATGTACGAACATGCACCAAGCAGTATTCATAGAAGCAGAAAACACATGGGTTTGTAGAGAGCTCCTCTGGGCTGCTCTTTGTCCCTGGATCAGCAGGTGATGAGGGATAACACAGAGTGGATGGATGAGGCTTGACTGATGAGGCTACATGCCAGTAAAAAAACTGATGACGTAACCACAGTTATATCAAGTGTCAGCAAGCAAGACCCTCAGGAGTCAAGGGATTCATTTGGGGTTATTAACACTCACACCATTGTACTCACACAATTGTTTATTCGTTATATAGCTAATGAGGTGTTACTTGCTGAGGTGAAAAGTGAAAGTGAATTTGCAAGTTCACTCTGGGTAAAGTTTATACAAAAAAACTTTACTTAGTTGGTAGAGTATGCAGCCCATATACATAGTTTATATAGCTTGCCCCAGAGTTGTGGTCACACCCAACTCTTCTTCCTTATTTTCTTTTGTCTCACTGTCCGGTCGAATAAAGCCATATAGAAAATCTTAAAAATAGCTTTGGACAAAACCATTTTACCTTAAAATTTCAGATCATAAGTGTAATTGTCTGATCATCTAAGGTTAGACCTGGCTTAGGTTTAGTCTTAGTTTAGTCTTATTGAGATATTATATTATCTCATATTGTCTCTAAAGAGAGTTCCTAAATGCATTTATTGTCTAGCCTCTGGTCTGCACAAGTCAAAGCTTCCATTGCTATTCTTCAAAAGCAGTCCAGTCGTATTGAGCTTCATGGTCAGTGCATTCTCATTTTCCAGCATTATGTGTGCCTTTCTCTGCCCAGTCTAGTTACAACAATAGTTCTGAAGAGGATTTTCAGTTCACAAGGTCTTGGCTGGCTTTCATTCTTTATTTAATCACCAACCAGCACCAGACATTTTGTATATAAATCATTCACAATGGGCTCTGCAGGTTTAGGGGCCTCGTATTGATATCAAATGTAGTATTGTTGTATGTTGAGGCAAATCTTTAAATATGTGTTATAAATGAAGACAGAAAACATAACTCTATTAAACTTTTCTTGCCATGTGTCAATTTGGCTACTCACTGCAAAAAGTCAAAGAGTAATATGTCAATTTTGGCATGTTCGCTCAAGTCTAAAAGATCCACTCTTTAATGAAGCTTTGAACTCTTCAACAATCCATTAGTTGATTTATGAATTTATGTTAAGCTTCAAAACATTATTCATATGAACCTAAACAACACTATTTAACTTTTGCATATTGCTATCTTTATCACCATATACAGGACATTGAATTTTGTTCTAAATAATCCGACGTGACTACCAGTCTATATTTGTGGCGCCAGTTAGTCTCCAATGTGTTTAGTGAGTTTATTTTACTGTTTGCTCACTTTATAAGCGCCATATGTGTTGTGTGACTGTTTAATGCGTTACTAGTCAAAGCCAAGTGTTATTAGTTTCACTTTCGAGGCAGCATCCCACTTCTGCAGTGTTACATCTGAGGTTTTATAGCAGCAGGCTGAACTCCAGATATGCAGAATCGTATCTTTGTTTGTTTTAAGAATTCATTACACACTTACGCCACTGGATGTAAAGTATTTGATAACATTTTAATCCAACCATTATTATTGTTACCGTATATAAAAGTCCTATCAGACAGTACAACGTTCTCCTACTCACAGATGACTCTTGGTATTGTGAGTCAATACTGCCCTCGTGTGGTTGAATTGTGTGTAGTACAACTCAGTGCCATAAAGAATGATTTATTAAAAAAGTAAAACAAGCTATAGTGTATGTTATACTCGTGAGAGCATCTGGAGTAAAAAACGAGTCATTTCAACCAAAGCTCTAAAGTTACAAGCAATTTTTTCCTGACAAAACCCTGTGCTGTCAGTTGCTCTTACTCTTTGAGAACGGTTGACATTTATTTACCAGCAACTCTGCAACCACTGATTACTTAAACAGTTTAAAAGTGAGTCTATTTTACTTTTATTTCAAGTAAGGAGAAAGAGTCAAATTTTACTGTGAATTGGAGGAATAATAATTTGACATTTTATATCTTAAAAAAGCAACTGAAATGGAAGCTAAGCAAATCCATTTAGTCACTATTCACTATCTCTTCCAGATAATCAACCATATGGTTGATGGTGTGCCAATGAGATACAGACAGTGCTGGACAATCGCCAGGAAGCTTGGACAGTCATGTAAGCCATACATTTTTTTGTAAACTATATAATATCTATTTGTGAATTGGATTAAAAATAGTCTACAAATAATACTACAGCGCAAAATAAACAACTACTACAGCCTGACTATCACTATTAATGGAAGCTTGAGTATTGCCTTCATGCAACAGTTGGTTTGGGATACAACGTTCACATGTTGACTGTATGCTGTAGATGGTGTTGGGTTACTGTACATTATACATTCATTTTATACGTACATTATTTCAAAAACATAAAGAATACATATATAAATAAATATCTAAAGATACTACTACATATACAACTGTCCCTACAGCCGATTGTTACATTTTCTCACCTAACACTGCATCCAGTTTCCACCTACAAACTTACAGTAGCATTTATTAAGTAGAATTGTTCTAAAGGAAATCCTAATCTATTCAACTCTTTATGTTACTTAAGCTTTAATCATTCATGCGAGTAAAATCATGTGAAATTAATTGTGTACGTTCGTTAGCTGCTGTACCTCTGCTGATTGTTCATTTATTGCTACGTCTTTTGAGTTGTAATGTTCTCATGGTTAGTTCAGTAGGTTCAGATCTAGAGAAGTCCAATGTGTTGCTAAGAGATGGAGAGAGTGTGAAGTTGTAGATGAAGAAAGTTGTTGCCCTCCTTATCTCAGGTGTGAGGGGGTAATTGCTACTGATGGTAGGTGTAAATTGTCACGGACCCCACAAACCAACAACGAAAATAAATTGCTGTGAGTAAGTTCTTGATAAATAGACAATGTTTCAACCAATGTGAGAGCTCCTGTCCCGTGGAAGCGTGTGATTGGTTGAAAACAGCTTTAAACTCAGACAAAATGAAAGAGAACTCATGCTGCAAAGTGTCCTTTAAGATAATTGAAATATAAGAGACTATATATTGTTCTTTATTCTGAAAATGTATTGTGTGGTTAATTCATTGCATTCCTTTGTTAAATGGCTTTGTCCGTTGTCAGAGACGCAGAGGTACGTTATCTGAAAAGAGTTAGCATTGTGCAATAGCCCACAGTGGAAGTCGAAAGGTTCTTGCAGTATCCAGACTAAATCATTAATGGGTTTTACAACTTCATAGACATCATGATGAAAGGGCCAAAGATAGACAAAAGTGAGATATGGAAGTGGTTAGCAACAGAAAGAGTTACCCACTAAGAAGAAGGGGTTTTGTGTCCTTGGGCAAGACACTTTACTTCACATACTTTTCATATGTTCTGTGGATGTGGTGTGTTTGGTTGTGGTCAAAGAGACTGTTCCAACATACAACTTATTATTGTATATTTCTGACACTTTATAAAGATGTTATGTTAAAAATGTTAATAATAATAATAATAATGATGATGATGATGATGATGATGATGATGATGATGATGATGATGATGATGATGATGATAATAATAATAATAATAATAATAATAATAATAATAATAATAATAATAGGCAACTGGCTACCTTTCCCCCAAAACCATTTAAAAACAGCTTTTATTCACATAGAATTTAAAAATAAAAAGTTGTGTAGAGGCCTGTCTGAAACCACCATAAAGGCTTTAACAACTCACAACCACAAGATAGAGCCAGAGAGGCCACACAAAAGGCGGCAGCAGCGTTGTGTTTTACAAACTTAAATAGAGACTCCTTTTGTAACGTTAAATGCAGGCTTTGTAGTCTATAATCACCTTTATTGGGTTGACTCTTGCTACACTTTCGTCATAAACCTTTAGCATCCTTTTCACCGTAGTGTATAATTTTTATCATCATTCATACACTGCAGTAGCACGACTATGGCATTGTGACAGTACAATCAACATAAACTGAGATCAGCGCTCCACTTTTATCCGAAAGCATCCCTGATCATTTTAGAACTACAAACCTTTACAGGAAATGAAGACTTCAAAATAAAAGAAGTTCATGAACGACGGATTCGAAAGTGAGCTGATACTGCGAACACAATGAGAAGAATTTAATATTTTAATTGACATTTCTAGGCTATTTCATAATATAAGCTAGTGAAGTAGACCTCCCCTAATCGCAAATATTGTGAGCTTGTGTAAAGAATTCAAATTAAATGAACTAAATACTACATTATTTATTAATACTATTTATATGTTTTTTTATTCATTTATTTATCCATTCATTCAGTAATGAGCAATAGTTTACAGCAAATCACACTGAATTTGTTGTATTTACTGCCATTTGAAGGAGGCTTTTTTTCGAGGGTTAACGATATTATTTTCAAACAATAGACGTGTGTGTATAATTTTGAAAAACCTTTCCGGATGTACCGTGACTCCCGTGTTTAAAACTTTATGCCGGTGCCGAGTAGGCTGAGCTCAATCTCCCACACTCAGGAGGAGCGGTAGTGTCGCCTTGCCGCGGACAGTGCGGTCACTGTGTGGTTGTGAATATTTTAGCTGTCTGGCTGCTACAAACGAGGACAGATAAATCCCACAATGCCTTCAGATGTTCAAGGTAAATATACGTGATGATGCCCTGCAGTTCAACGGGCATCTCTTTTTGTCTTGTGCGCTAGCTGCAGCTTGAAGCGTACAATAGAGCATCAGCAGGCCGACCGCCTTCTACTACAAGGCTAAGCCAATAAAAGTAGATCGTCCTTAATTTAACCTAACTGTCTATTTTCAGGTGGGAAAGCCTTTGGGCAAAAAAAGGAGCAGCAAAGACAGAAACTGGAGGAGGTTAACCAGGTAGGCGCGTTTGCTTCATGTGCACCTCATGGGAATGTAGCGTAATGAGGGCGCTTACACTTGACTTGGCAGTGGCCCTGTTTCAGCATGCGACTGTGCGTTTCAAGCCAGGTTTATCCTTCTCAGCCGTGCTTAAACACGTCACTGTCAGCCTCTATCGGTCTGACCTGCTGCCCCGTGACACTTGTTGCTGGTAGGGGTCACTGGTGTTTTAGACTTTGGCATGGCCTTCCTACAGGAAAAAAAAAACATAATTGTGTAGCTTTGCATGTAGTAACACCCGTTATCAGCTGACCTCATAATTGAACCCGCGTGATAGCTGAGGTAGACTTCAATATAGTCAATGTGTGCACCCACACGCCTAGGTTCAGACACAGTGGTCTAATTGCAAAAATTGCGTCTTTACACAGGGTCCCAATTATCTTAAATTCAATCAAATTAAATTTAAAACGTATCTTAATAAAAGACAATACATTGGCAGACTAGCATCCAACCCAACTACAGTCTTCTAGGGTGCTACCATGTGTTCCCCCTGGGTACTCCGCTTCCTCCCACCACCCAAAGACATCCAAATTGGTGACTCTAAATTGCTTCTAGTGAATGGTTGACTGTCTGTATACTCCCTGCGACTTGCCATTGTCCAGGATATACCCCATGAGTGAATAAATAAGGCAGTTCACGTTGGTCACATATTTCTGTGTGTTCTTTATATCAGACATTCTTTTGTGTGAAGGCTGAAACAGTGACTCAGTGTGACTGAGTCAGGCGGCCTCTGTAAACATCCACTGGAGGTATTTTTGTCTTCTCCTTAATTATAAACTTCAGACACATGGAGGTCAACAAGCACTGCCACCAGCACTCTTTCTCTGCTCTGTGTGATGATGGAAAGTGACTCCCACAGCAGATTGCTCAATTATAATTTCATCAGCATCGGTTCCTTTGGGTATTATTATGTTCTTTCCGTTCTGCCTCTTGTGAAGTGTTCCAATTAATTGACAAAAGCACTTGCATCAATAGACAGAGGATGAGGATGATCTTTAGGTTATATGACTTCCTCAAAGCACATTGAGAATAATGTTCTGTTCCTTTTGATTCTTAGGAGTACTTGGAGGACCAAAAATACAGCGATGAAGAGAATCTGGCTGAAAAGTTGGAAGGTTTCAAAAGTAAGGATTTTATTATGTTTTTTTTGCCCATTCCTTTGTCTTAGGCTACATTTTTGGGAGTATTTTGTTTTCCTCTGTGGTCCTGCATGGCCTTGGAGGAATGTGCTGCTGGGCGTTCCACAGCCTGTTGTTACACTATCAACTCTTCATAGTAGCTCTACACTAACTGGCCACTTTATTAGGCGGACCTTGAGCCTAATAAAGTGGTCCTGGTGTGTGGTCCTCGCCCACTGGGACCTTGATGTTTTCAGCCATTGGCATCAGCGAGGCATTTTCGGCCCCAGATCTGCTGCTCACTGTCTCTCTTCTCTTTTTTTTTTGGATCATTCTCTGTAAACATTTAGAGATGGTTATATGTGACAGTCCCAGTTGGATCTGAAGTCTATCTGGCACCATTGAGTATGCAATGGTCAAAGTCACTATTGCACATATTTTGTTTGTGATTGGATGATTAACTACACAACAAACAAGAGTAAAAATAAGCAGCTTTATAGCATTTAAACCATCTCGCATTTAAAGAACGTGTAGTATTGAATATGTATTTTCATTTGCCATATTTCAGGCAGGAAACCAGAAGAATGTTTATTCTAATGGAACGTGAGCACGCTGCAGGAAACTGAGCAGTGTAAACATGAGGCCCACTTTTCTTCTTTCTGTCCATTCTGACCCACTGACCCAGAGGTGATGGGAAACATCTCAAACCAGTGCAGTTCCCCTTCCATAACTGCAGCAAATAAAGACAATATTAGAAACTTGTGGGCATATTGACCAGCCCTAAACAAACAGATATTTTACATTGCTTTTTAAGTAGCTTTCTAGAAGGACAGTACATTACAGTAGAAAAAAAGCATGTTCTTTCAAGTCTGGAAGTCTGGACCGTATCTAGAGTTGCAGGCAGGAAAGCGCTATATCTTTGATCTCACAGTTAACAGCTTCAGCCTTTTTGATACAATGAAAAGTACACATGCTTTGTGTGTGTACTATGATATTGGCTTTTAATCAAGAGTGTAAAAAATCCCTGCCTTTTCATGACTGATGGTAGTCACCCCACATGCTAAAGGCACAGAGGTCCGCAAGAATCCTATAGACCTCTGTTTTGTCTGCTGTAGCCATATTCTGCGCTTGTAGTGGATGATAACCAGGCTGCCCCTTTACAACTTCAAAAAATGCCCTCTGTGTGTGTGGGGAGGCCTTCACTACAGAACAGGCTTCTTATTGTCCTGTCCCACTCCCGAGGGCTTCCTCCTCTCTCTGCCGTCTTCATACAGAGCTCCCATTGTGGCATTGAAAACGCAAGTGTAATCTGACTAAAGTGGCCCGGAGAAAAGAGGTGACGAAATTTTGGGAGACGCGGGAAAAGACCTGCGATCTGCCATTTTACAAACATGTGAATAATGGGGTTTAAGTAGATTTCTGGGTCTTCTCCCATAGCCAGCTGTAATAGTTTTAAAGAGGCCATATTATGTGTTTTTGTTATGCTGCTTGATTATATCATTTAACATTTTATAACTTCAAAATACACCCAAAAAATTATTCTTCTTTCTCTTTGCTGAAAAGTGTGTCCCTTTAAGGCCCCTTTCCACAAAGTCTATCTATGAAGGGCAAATCAAGTTGTCCTGTTTTCAGCTCCTGAGAAGGTTAGGACCTCAGCGTACAGGATTACTCAAATGTGCATGCATTCAACAGTATTATAATAATAATAATAATAATAATGTATATAACGTGGTTAAAAAGAAACGCTGGGTTGGCATCAAAGGTCTAATGGTGCTATTCTCAGCTGTGCCAGTCCCAGCTGTGGGTCTGCTTGGATTTCAATAACCGTGTGTGTTGTGTCCGATAACACAATGACGCTAAACACACCTGTCATTATCAGCTGTTTTTTAACTCTCCTTCTGCTAACCCAGCTGTCTCAAATTACTGTTGTGTGTTCATGGTTTTGTTGACATGATTTGAGGGTAACGGCAATATAGTCCGAACTAGTTTATTACAGCCGTGGTTCTCAAACTGTGGCACGGGTACTGCTGGTGCTACCTGGGCTCTTGGTGGTAATCAAGTCTTTTTTGGAGTTCAAGATTGTGGTCAAGTGGAAATGGGATTAGCTTAATTTTGGCTAGACAAGTTTAGACATGGTGTAGTTCTGATTAAGTCTTATTTCAGACCTGTTCAAGTCCTGGTTAAATGATAATGTACTTGCTAAGTCTTTAGACTTGGTGTGTGAAAGTTTGATAACCAGTGTATTATCATATTGACACTATGTATTTGTTTTACAGAGCAATATGCTGAATTTGACCTTACAGACGAAGGAGATATTGGTGAGTACATTTACCACACACAGTAGACTCCAACTGCAGCAACACACTAACCCATGTGAATAGGGGTATTGATATGTCAAGATATTTTTTTTGGAGCTACAGTATCAGTATTGCAGGCTGCTGTATCAGATTCAGCATTTATAATATTTGGGATATTTCATAAAAACTAAATCTGGCAATACTTACATGTTGTTTCGTATTTTGAGAAAGCTGACTTATTTGTGACATAAATTTGAACGGGTTACCATCGGTGATCTGTATAGGCCCATACCAGAAAATGTAATTATTGGCCAATACCAATATTCAGCGACATCTGAGCATCCCTAAAATTAACTATTTCAATAAACAAATCAATTACTTGGAACACAATTTAAATACTGTATTAATTCTAAATAAAAAAACGTGAGATGGCGTAGGTTTATTATGTGCAATATATATATATATAGAGTATTGCAGTATCTCCATATTGAGATATTATTGGTATCGTGAGCCATGTACCCTGAGGTTCCCAGCCCTACATGTGACATGTTCTCACAAAGAAACAGTAATTAAAACTGTGCAGCTTGGGCGGGCTAAGGTTTCGTGTTTGTGTCGAGTTTGTAAAATGAGACCTGTCTGTGTGGAGGGGAAAAAACAGGCATCAAACATCAGCTTATTTGTGTGCATTTAATTGTGCCTCAGTGCTAGTTTACACTCACTGGCTGCTTTATCAGGTTGGGTTGGTACCTTGCTTCATGTTTGGTCATCTTGTGCTTTCAGAGATGAATTGACTTTGATGTAATGAGTGGTTATCTGCTCTAATTTAACCTTTGCTGAAAACCAGTCTCTGAACAACAACATAACTGCTGCTCACTTGATGTTGCATCTTTCTCAAACTCTCTCTGGAAAGCAGTAGTGGCTTGCCAAGATCTTCAAATCTCTGTTTTGAACATATGTGCATGACTAACTCCATTGGCTTGAAAAAAATTAAATAGGTTGATTTAGCCATTTGAGCTTACATACAGGTAAACAGATGTACCTAATAAAGTGGCCAATGAGTGTTAACCGAAACCTATTTTGCAAATTGGTCAAATATAAAATTTTATTTAGTCGTATATCACAACAAAATCGCCATATTTCACAAAAAGAGCAATACAAGCAATAACAAAATCAATAGAAAAGCAACAGACGCACAAACAAAAGAACTGTCCCAGGACAGTCCTTAGACCATCATTGCAGTAAGGAAAAGAAGGGTGGGCCGGGGGGGGACATCTAGATGAATGACGAGAGGCAAGGGAGGATCTAATATGTCTCTTTCTGGTAATGATGTTTTTAGATTTGATGGGTCTAAAGAGAATGATGGAGAAGCTCGGAGTGGCCAAAACGCACCTAGAGTGTAAGAAAATGATCACTGAAGTAACCGGCGGCAGCAGCAACACCATCAACTACAGAGACTTTGTGAAGATGATGCTCGGCAAGCGCTCTGCTGTACTCAAAATGTAAGTAGACGCACAAACAGGACATTTCACTAGTGTTCTACTGACTTCATTCACTGGGCTAAAAGGCCATCTGCTGTTTATGTAAAACATTTTGCAGCATCGGCCAAATCCGTTCAGAGGGAGTTTGGAGATAAATAACATAATGACGTAACTGACCACATGCTACATTTCTGTTTAATCTCCATGGTGATGTAGCCTGTACACCCAACCAATCCTTATCTTCAATTCAGGATAAAGCGCATAAGTAACTGATTACCTGAATTAACTGAAACGTCATGTATGATTTGAAAAAATTCATCTAAACTTTTCTTTAGTTATTTGATTTGATTTGTTGTCTTTGATTATTTAGTGTTCCTTTTTATAATACAGGTATTGTAAATGTTTAAACCTGTGCTTGGACAGTCAGGATGTAATGTCTGTAATTTGCAGTGCTAAAATGGCTCAAATTTAAACAGACAGATCTCCTAATCCCAACGCCAAGCAGAGAAAATGAAGAACTTTCCCTTCTTTACATCTGGTGGCAGAAGGCTATTAAGACCATAGAGTCAAATGTGAGCGCCGTCCCCTGATCTGAAGTCATTAGGTATTTGCCTGTATACTTGCCTATAGCCTATATGTTACACAAATGCACAAAATCTACTTATCTTTATTTCTCCATATATAGGTTTATAGCTAAGAAAATCATCTACTGACTCATCACTATGTTTCAATAAGGTAGAGTCTGATGTGTGAAACAAGCGAGGTGTGCAAGATTTCTCATTCCTGGATTTTTTTTGTTGGGATCTCTGCTCATGGGCTCGTGGTGCTTTGCAGAGGTTTCCCAAAAAGGAAATGAAAGACTGGCACTGTGAATAGCTTTTGTCAGATCCTTCACTTTAATGTGCATAGCTTTATCAACTATTTCCTGTATTTTCCTATAGTTTCTTGTGATACTTTTACTTTCACAAACTCACACAGACCCTAAAGTATGACGACTATAAGAGGAAGATGGAAAGAGTAACTGATAAAGAGTAACAGTTATCATGTTAGCTAATGTAACGTTTTATCACCTCGTCTGTCTGTAACTATATGCAAAAACTACTTAACGGATTTGTATGCAAAAAAGGTCGTCAGGCACGACACAAGGAACAATAGATACAGAGGCGTAGCATGCCAGTACAACACAAGGCAGGCAAGAGTTTGGGGCCCCACAGGCCAACAGGGGCCCCCCAGAGGGCCAGCAAACTTGGAATCAATACAGAATAGTGACAAGTTTGCAACGATAGGGGTTGGCTGTCTCAGTCTCAGTGTTCAGCTGTCACTGAAGGAGCCCTTCCCTTCCCCCATCCTTCTCACAGAAAGGTTTTGATAACCCCTCATTGAGGTCATTCATAGAAACAAAGAAAGATGAGTCACTGTTTGTCATTTGTTTCTGGAGGGGTATCCAGTCCCACAGAAGGTTCTACTTGGAACAGTTTGTTTTTAGTGTTTAGGGAAATGAGCTGCCTTGGCGAAGGTCTATGCTCTTCTAGTTATTTATCACTTACACTATATTTATCACTTACACTATATAGTTACTAGTTAAGTGAACTGGAACTTGATTTTCAACCCCCAAAAAATATTTTGGATCCAAGGGGGCTGTGTATTGACAAGAATCTGTCTCAATACAATTATTATTATTACTGTAACAAAGATGTTAACGTACAAAGACCTGTATACTAGTACAGCTGCAGTCTATAATATTAAAAAGCCACATGAAAATATGAATACATGTATTTTTGATACATTATCCCAAATAAAATGCTGTTTATCAATTTTTCAAAATTGCTTAGTACCCTTACATCCTACAACACGTATCTGTAATCGTGAAAAAGAAAAACTGCAATTATTGTTAACACTGTATTGTAACGTATGTCCTATAAGCTTTGTGCCTATAACTCTGTACCTAATATAGTCTGTCTGTTTCATGAGATGTTTGATCTTTTCTTTTGACAGAGTCTTAAAGTTTGAGGATAAGGTCCACAGTTCCCCCTCCAAGCCATCGGGACCTCCTCCAAAGCGGGACCTTTCCAGCCTGCCTTAAGCTTACATGAGAAACAAAGGGACTGGAATTGAGCCTTTCTTTTACCATTTTGAGTGTTGTGGTAGTGGGACCTCCGTTTTGTGTATTTGGAAGAATGACACCAGGACTTACTTATGCTGCGTTCCAGTTGTCTTTGGAGGTTGCAAGTTAAACCTTGGAATGACGTCATCTCTGAGTTAATGAAACCCAGTTGTTAACTTGGAGAGAAGAAAACTACAAACATGTGTATTTAGCAGTTTCATGTAGCCAAAAGGACACTACAGTGAATTTTGTAACTGCAGATGCTCACAAGCCCCATGATGGCATGCTAAAAAGTAACTCATTGTAGTTATATTTTTCAAGTAACATGGAGTGCAACTGGTGGCTGTCTGAGGTTGTCTGACCTTCCGCGTAGGATTCCTACATTGGCTGGCAATTCAGTCTTACAACTCCAAGGACAATTGGAACCATTAATGTTGGACTGTGAATATGTTTGTGTCGATAATTGAAATGTAGCAATGTTAGTTGTGCAAGTAACCTGCTTGGGAATTTAATAGCAAGTGTTTTATGGTTGTATTTTAAGGGAATTGTTTAACAGTTGTTAGTTTTGATATTATTTTATATGTAACAAGCTTATGGGGAGCTTTATGAGTATGTATTCATGAATACATTTTTGCACTGTGCTCAATGGTCTTGAGAGGCTAGGCTTATTCAGGAACTTGCTGATCTTATGGGCCCAGTTCATTTGTAGAATTGGTAACTACTGTATTTTAAAATGAGCACATTAATAATTCTGGGAGGGGAAAAGATGGCCGGAGAACACATTGATTGTGGGGCTTTCAACTTCAGTGTCTCATCACAATGTTGACTTTAATATGTTAATATTTGTCATTAGTATGCTTTACAAGCACACCAACAAGTTAGTGAAGTCACAGATGCAAGTAAAACCACCATTCCTACAATCATATTCATACAATCAAGTGCCTCGGCTTGCAACTCAATTGAGGAAATGCTCTAAGGTATTTGGTATTTTAGATCTTCAGTTCTTGGGAAAATGAGGTAATGTTTGTTTTAAAGATACTTTTGTTTTTGTTTAATGATGTGTATAAGTAAGTGGTGCATATTTGTATCTCTAAATGTATTCTCTTTTCACTTTGCATTCTACTCACCTGTTTCATCAGAGCACATCCTTTTGTTTGATTTGTGCCTCAGTTAACTCACACTAGTTATTTTCAAATTGGGGCTTACAACTAACTTTTTAATATTTGTTTTCTTGATTTCAGTCTGTTGTAAAGTTATTTACCCATTTGTAAGATACACATTGTATGCAGGCACCAAAGGAATAAAAATTCTTAAACTGACCAGGGGCAGTTATTTAAAATTAGAATATTTTAATATGAAACTGTAGATTCTGCATTCACATCTTATCGGGTATCACTAACGCCATGAACTAATAAAGGCAAGTTTATTTGTATAGCACAATTCACACACTAGGCAATTCAACTGTGTACTGGACAGCAGCACAGAGCTAAAATAGAGATTAATTATATTATTTTATGAATAAAATAGTGGTACAGGAGCCAAAAAGACTTAATGCTTGCGAAACTATAGGTGGATAGGCCTAACATAACAAGCATAGTGACGAGTGAATTTGTTATTATGTGAAAATGTATTAGTTCTGTTTGTACTTACCCTCATTAGGCTGTACTTGTATTTAGGTTTGTGTTTTCAGTCACTGGTTAGGCCTACAAAACTGTCCTACCTCTAATCTGCTGAAAAGACACTGCCATCTTCTGGCCACACTCGCTCATAGAAACTACTGAACTGTATCAGTTTGTGACGCCATTGTATTTTATACAGAACAAAACTATTGATAAATATTTGACTACATTTATATTCGAAATTACCTGGCCTAATGGAGTAAAAAGAACCGCATCTATGTGAAGAAATCAAAACTATTCATTCACAGCTGTAGGCGGTGTGTTTGGAGTTTACTGTGTAACTTCTGATCATATTATCTGCGACATTGTTTCTAGATAGAAACTTAACATTCCTATATGAAAGAAATGTTCGATGAATGCTTATGTTCTGACTACGGTACTGACCGTGAACGCACCACGTTACGTGAGTGTGCGTCGTGTACGTCCACGCTGTGAGCCTCCTCCTGCGTGAGTCAGTCCAGAGAGGCACAGCACAGCCGCTGAAGTACAGACGCACATAGCGGAGCTCGGACCATCTTTGCCCGCAGCTACTCAACCCCGCCGCAAGGCCACTGCGGGAAGATGGCGACAGAAAAACAGAAGCATGAAGGGAGAGTTAAGATCGGACATTATATTCTTGGTGACACTCTTGGAGTGGGAACATTTGGGAAGGTTAAAGGTATGTTTCAACTGCGTTCTGCAAACTGAAAGATGGTGGCTATTAGCTCATTGCTAATTTAGCATCAGAGGAAAGCTAACTTGTGACGCTTGGAAGTTAGCACACTTGTTGTCTAGTCCTCAGTCTTAATTGCTCACAACAACCATTGCGTCTGAATTGTTTGTTATATAGATATCATCGACTGGAAACTATGTTTTAGCTCGTTTGTAATTGAATCTTCATACACTCGTTGATGTTAGCTCATACCCGCTGCGCATTGAGCGGAATCAGTGAGCCACAAGTCGCTTGTCAAAACTGGCATTACACCGGGAAGTGCATTCCTATCCAAAAGCCAGTGCTAACGCTAGCTGGGTACAAATTAACCAAAGAGGTATCCTCCCCCTCTCACTTTCACGGTAACTACCGCTCGACTTTGCACTCTGTTGCAGCTGAAACTGTAAAGCTTGATGCCAGAGTATAGCGGACAGACTACAGTGTGTGGAAACCTTAATTGATGCCCAAGATTGCCATTACTGAGAGAATCACTATTAATATGCGTATGTTTATATGCATTTAGGCTACAATGGCACAACAACAACTATATTATCTCTACTTTGCTTGGCAATCAGTGTTGGTTTTATTGGTCATAAATGAATTTTATTCTGGATCTTACCCAGATAATTACGAGTGTTCTGTCTCTGTCTTTTGTCCAGTTTGTTCTGAGTGGGTCATCTCACGTGTACAGCACTGCTTGTTTTTATCACAGTGACTGAATGCAGAGTCTTGGTTATAGTTTTTTACAAAAGTTAATCAAATATTCTGGCTTGGTTGTGTGATACTTTCTCTTGTTTTGTCTCATTTTCCATTCAGTGGGCCAACATGAACTGACCAAACACCAAGTGGCTGTGAAAATCTTAAACAGGCAAAAGATTCGCAGTTTGGATGTAGTGGGGAAGATCCGCAGGGAGATCCAGAACCTCAAGCTTTTCAGGCATCCTCACATAATTAAACTGTAAGTCCTAGATTACCCCCTCTTCACTCCACTATAATCCTACTGTTTTGTGTTAATGCCACCCACTGAGCTATTTTTGGCTTTTTAGCAAGTCATAGTTGGGGTGTTGTCTGTCTGTGTTAATGAGGAATGTACTCTTAATTCTAGGAAAAATTGACAGCATCGCATTTTTATGTTGTCATGTAAACGGCTCTGCGTTAGGAAGCTAGAGGTTTGTGGACATTAAACTAATATGTCCCTAAAATAGCAGTTTCATATCATGCATGCACAGGAATGTAAACAGTGTTTGCTTGTGTGAGAGAGCGATAGATACCATCTTTGACAGTGAGTGCAACACACTGGGGCAGAGTCCAGACTGAAGTGGACAAAGTCATGTTACAATAGGGCCTTGTTTGTTTTTCTCTGTAAATCTTAAATCAGATGACAAATGTTTAGTCACAGTATAAACCAGTATTTTCAGAAGTCTTTGGTCACTTTACCTTATCTGAACCTAAACTGTGATTTATTCTACAAATGCAGAATGCCAATGATAACAGACATACTAGAATACATGAGTTTGGTAATGCTGAGAATGTGGCTTTTAACTGGATATAAAGCTAACGTTGACACCAATGTTATTAATATACATATAACTAACAACTATTTAAGAATAATAGTAGAAATACTCTTGAATTTGATATGTAGTTAATATTCCAAATTGCCAATTTAAAAGTCAGGTCCAAACAAGAATTATTTCTTGAGATTACCCATTTTCTTGCTTTGATTTGAGGCTTTAAATTCTTTGGATTCCGTTACAGTTAATCATTAAATTAGTTCCTGCCACAGTGTGGTTTCTTTTTGCCGCCTTTTGTCCTGTTAGCTTTTCTGTTTGTCTTTTATACACATACTGATTATTATTGTATTAGTGCCTCTGTTTGTTTTACCTCTGCAAACCGTTTGATTCCCCTGATACAAGTTCATTATATTTAATGTTTTTATTGAAATGCATTTAAATATGCATCATTTTCACGCTACGGTTTTGTTTGTCACTATTTTACATTGTATTTTTTAAATTTTATATCTGGTTTCCATTAAATAGTTAAAATACTGTCTCTTTCTTACCATAAGGGGAAAAGGAGGCCATCATAGTTAATCTTCATTTTTGGAAGAATGTTGTTTTTACATAAAGTCTGTTATATTAATAGATGTTTCTCTGTCCAATGTTGTTTTTACATAAAGTCTGTTATATTAATAGATGTATCTCTGTCCAATGTTGTTTTTACATAAAGTCTGTTATATTAATGGATGTTTCTCTGTCCATTGTTCCACCTCTGACCTCTCGAAAGAAATGAGCCAAATCTGACAAAACGTAAAAGTGATTTTTCTACGTTTATTTAATTCATCGTGTGGTACACCCTGGACGAAGGCCACACAACAGTCTCAGGAACACGCATAGTGGGATCCAGTCTGTTAAATCACCAATTCTCCCAACACATGCATATCTATGGATTGTGGTAGAAAGCCAGAGTATGGTGACAAAACCTACAGTAAGATGGGAAGGATCCTCCTAGTACTGTATAGAAATGTCATTAAATATATCATGATTTTTTTGCAGGTACCAAGTTATCAGCACCCCCACCGATATCTTCATGGTAATGGAGTACGTGTCCGGAGGGGAGCTCTTTGACTACATCTGTAAAAATGGGAAGGTAATGCATCGCCTTATTTTGACGACCGTAGTCTTTGATGCAGCTAAGAACATTGGCTGTGAAAAATCTCAAAAACAACATGGTGTTTAGTTAGTCAGCTGTGGTGTGATGTGCAATGAGTCACAGGAATAATGGGTCTCCTCTGTGTTGACAGTTGGACGAGAAGGAGAGCCGCCGCTTGTTTCAGCAAATCATTTCAGCGGTCGACTACTGCCACAGACACATGGTGGTGCACAGAGACCTCAAACCTGAAAATGTCTTGCTCGATGCACACATGAATGCCAAGATCGCAGACTTCGGTATGATTCTCACAATGTTCTTTCTAAACACTGCAGCTGGTTTATTGTCTGTTTATAGGGTTACACAATATTCAAAAAATAACTGTTGAATGTTGCAATAACGATATAATTCATGTGACACAGTACAATTTCAGTTTAATGTTAATATATGAAGAAATGTTGTATATAGCTTTGGGCTGACTGGACTAGGACTAAGTAAAAAATGTACTTAAAACATAACCAGCTTATCTAAAACTGATCTTAACCAAGACTAAAACTTAACTGATGATTAATTTTCTATTAAGTCATTACATAATTTCAGTTTATGTTCTGTCAGCGTAAGTCTCTTATCAGATGATGAACACAACACACCTTCAGTTTCCTATAATATGTATAATGCTTTTGCCTATATCGCGTTACCATTGATTTAAACAATAATTGTAATTACTATATTACATTATTTTGTTACATTATGTTGTCCTTGTAAAAGCCTTAAAATGTACAACCATTGACATCCTTCAGGTTTATCAAACATGATGTCAGATGGAGAATTCCTGCGAACAAGCTGTGGCTCTCCAAACTATGCTGCTCCCGAAGTCATATCAGGAAGGTAATGTCCTCAATGTTGCTTGTTTTACATCATGTCAGGACAACTCATCTTTGAATTGTTTTTTTCTATTGTCTGTAGGTTATACGCTGGTCCAGAGGTGGATATCTGGAGCAGCGGGGTTATTCTTTACGCCTTGCTCTGTGGCACTCTCCCTTTCGACGATGACCATGTGCCAACGCTCTTCAAGAAGATCTGCGACGGGATCTTTTTCACCCCACAGTATCTCAACCCCTCTGTCATTAGTCTCCTCAAACACATGCTGCAGGTTGACCCCATGAAAAGAGCTACCATCAAAGAAATCCGGTGAGTACTGTACATCCAAAGCACCATCTCATTCTATGGGTAGGTATTTTACATAACAATAGGCCTGCAAAATATATCACAAATTAATCATTAGTGCAAGATCTGCGAAAGTAATATCCAAGGAACTAAATAAATTGAACTAATGTTATGAGGCATTAAATGATCATGACTTACTCCTAATTCACTTCTATCTGCAAAGAGATTTTTCTTATAAGATAGGCCTGTGTTTTTATTGTACCTTGACCACTTTGATGATGTTGATGCATTGAAGACAAAAACGAACCTCTTCCGCCTGATGAACTTACTTTTGGTCCTGGTTTAGACTTGTTTAACCCCATTTAATTTCTGAGACCTAAATTCAGATCTGGTTTAGTCTTTAGTGTGGTTGTTCAGTTTTACAGTATCACATTTTAAATTTAAATAGGCCTTTTACTTTGTCTATGGTTAAATAAAGCCGTACAAACATATATTGCACTTATCAATAGTCACAGTCTAATAATGTGCAGCATACATAACATTGGCTTTCCCTACAGAGAGGATGAGTGGTTCAAACAGGACCTCCCGAAGTACTTGTTTCCCGAGGACCCTTCCTACAGCAACAACCTGATCGACGACGAAGCGTTGAAGGAAGTGTGTGAGAAGTTTGAGTGCACAGAAGAAGAAGTTCTTTCCTGTTTATACAGTCGTAACCATCAGGATCCACTGGCCGTCGCCTACCATCTCATCATTGACAATCGTCGCATCATGAACGAGGCCAAGGATTTTTACCTCGCCTCCAGTCCTCCTGACACCTTCCTAGACGATCAGCACTTTGGTGTGGTCATAAAGCCTCACCCTGAGCGCGTGCCCTTCCTTGTGGCAGAGACGCCACCAAGGCCTCGCCATACTCTGGACGAACTGAACCCGCAGAAGTCCAAACATCAGGGCGTCAGGAGAGCCAAGTGGCACCTGGGCATCCGCAGTCAAAGCAGACCTAATGATATCATGACAGAGGTGTGCCGTGCCATGAAACAGCTCGACTATGAGTGGAAAGTAAGGAATATGTCTAAATACTGCTTATGTCAGTAGTTATGTACTGTATAATGTATGTTGTTTTTTTCTCTCGTGTTTTTTATCAGGTAGCGAATCCGTTTTATTTACGTGTGAGAAGAAAGAATCCCATTACCGGAATGCAAACCAAGATGAGCCTTCAACTTTACCAGGTGGACAGCAGAACCTACCTCCTTGACTTCCGTAGCATAGACGGTAAGATATATAGCTCACGTGTCAAGTTATTGAGTTGATAAACATAGGTCATAGTCAAAGGGGTTTGCAGCATATTACTTGTTACTGTTTATTCTTATACTACAGTATATAACAAACAACTGATCAGGGATCCATTTCACAAAGACGGACCTGAGTTGAGCTCCCCTGAGATTTGTGAAACAGAAAACTCGGGGTTAACTAACTCAGTTTGAATTAAACCTGCTTTGGGAAACGGACCCCAGTTATCTTATCCTAAAATGTGAATGTAATGTTAAAAGCACGTGTTAGAAACACAGAAGATCTGTGGAGGGACTAGAAACGCTGGATATGCAGTAGCGTTAAGCAGTTATGGAATGCAGTTTACTTTAGCACAGGCATGTATTGGTAAGTCTAATTGTGTAGACAGCTTAGGCAATGCAAATGCATAATTTAGTGTGTGCAATTTGCACAGTAGATAATGCATTGTTCCATGTTTCATTCAGATGATATTTTGGAGACAAAATCTGGAACAGCCACCCCTCTGCGATCAGGCTCTGTGGGCAACTATCGTACCACTATTAAGAGTGATGTGGACGGGGCGGAAGCCTCCGGTACGTCTAGCACTGTGCACCCACCGAAGGCCGCAGAGGGCTCTTTAGCATCGTCACTGACTTCATCCATTGACTCAACTGGAGGAGACAATGCTTCTTTACCTCGACCAGGAAGCCACACCATAGAATTCTTTGAGATGTGTGCAAATCTTATTAAACTACTTGCACGATAGCTTGCAAACAATCGCTAGCCTTTTTTCCTATTAGAGTGTCTTTACAGCAATAAGCATGCAACCAATTAATGGCTGAGTTTATCCCAGCAGAGGGGGTCGTTCTGAAGCGGGTTGGGAATGTAACAGCAATGTTTCAGATGATGAATGACAAGCTTGATATTAGCTCAGACAGGTTTGAGATCAATTTAATAGTAACTATCCACAATATACAAGTACTTAAACACACATTCGCAAGTGATTACACTGAATTTGCGGTACTGTACCAGTGAGCACAGCTATTTAGTACAATAGACAACATCAAGTTATTGTCTGCAGAGAACAGGGGTCACTATGAAGGTTTGGGAATGAGGTGGTAGATTTATAGGATACAGGAAGCACTTTTGCACATGTTTCTATTTCCTGCTGCTCTTGTTTATTTGTCTCAGTGGAGATCAGAGAAAAGGTGCAGTTTTGACGGGGCACTGCACTGGGGTATAATAACTACAGTTATGTGATACCCATCTAAGTCACTGGACATTGCAGAAGTGCAGTGACTCCTGGATTTCTTGTGTGTGTCGGGGGCAAAAGAATGCTTCATCCCTTTTTTGTAAATCTGAGCTGTCAAACTAAATGCTCATTGTTTTGTCCTTGTATGTTTATATCTGTCCCTTACATTTTTATACATAAAGACATGGATATATTTATCAGTGTGCGCATTGATTCCATTGGAAGATCTAAACTTTTTGTTCTTACATTTATATCTATTGCTGGATCATATGTAATCTACTTTTAACTGTTTTTAATCAATATTCTAGTTTGTTTTCTTCAATCACATTGTTTATGGATACTTGAGTGTCCAGTATAGACTGAGTTTTCCATTTAAAGGTATTTTCCCAGACCAACAAAAACATCATTAAATCATTAAAATGACAAGCTGATTTTCACATTTGATTGCGCCTTTTTTTGTTTTGTTTTTTGGCAACTTTTTTATTGAGTCCTATATGTTTCACTGTCTACTGTCTTAAACAAAAGTTTACACCTGAAATTGTCAAATTCAGATTACTCTGATTGTAAAGGTCCTATGTCCCTGCAGGCAAACTTCAACTGTGCCATTACCGATAGATATGGAGGCAAAAAGTAGCCCCAACAGGCTCTTATACAGCCATCTTTGTCAGCAGCTCTATTCTTTGTAATACACAGGTCAGGCCATTGAAAGTGACTAATGTTTGACTGTATGCTCTATGGTCAATAGCAAGGCTATGGCTGTGACTGCCAAACCAGCTTTTTTGTAGGGTTCTGAGGAAGTTCTTGCTGAAACACAATAGAAGTTGTTTCTGACTTTTGTTTATTAGTAATTGCACGTCTTTACAGTGACCATGATCTCAAAAAACGACCAAAACATTTGCTTTTTAGAGTTGTGAGATTATTGCTCATCAATTCTTATTTTTATAAACACAAGCAGCTTTCAAAGTCTGGAGGCGTTTGTATCTATTGACCATGGGCAGTGACTACACATACAAGGAATGAAAATTGTAAGGGAAAATGACTGTGGTGGTTTGACATTTGTTGACATAGAAAGCACAAAATTGGCTCTGACTTTTTGAAACTTAAAAATTGTGATTCTTAAATGTATGTCTTAAAATTTTCCTTTATACAATGGCTGGCTAATGTGCTCGCTTGCCTCTGCAGTGACCAGTCTTTTAACAGAATGAGTTTAGGCTGAAATCCTAAAACTGATTTCTGTATTGTAATTAACCATAGAAACACTGACGGGGAAGACTTTTATTTAACCTGAAGTGGAGTTGTTTTTTTGTTTTTTACCTTGAACATACAAAAACCTGTCCTGCACTGCACTATGGGTTAGTGTAGGTAATATGGTATGAATGTCTGACAGTTGACAGCTAACAAAATAGTGTCTAAGTTGAATCTGCTTGAGCTACTTTTTGGTGTCTAAAGGGATCTTACCAGATTGACCGGTGTAAATTTTAAGTGACAGTGTTGATATAATTTGTACACAAATGCCTAATAAACTGCTGAAACATTTATCTGAGTGTCTTGTTTTTGTTGTGATGGGAGATTCTATAATTATTGCACTTGACAGTTGATTTGGAAGGATTAAACTGCACATCTATATAGAGGTGTACCTGATTTAACCTTCGGGGTCAAATATGACAAATATTATATAGTAGCATATTGTTTTTTTATCCAGATTTGTGCCTTTTTTTGTTTTCGATTGTCATAGATCCCTTTCCGGTTGTCATAGATCACTTTTGCAACTATATGTTACTGGCCCTTTAAGAATCGTTGTAAACAATTTGACTACTTCCGGGTCATAGCTAAAAACACAGCTGTCCAGTTCAGACGTTTCGACAATTTCCAAATCCAAATTACGTTTTTCTTTCGTTTACTTTTCTAGTTGCTGTGCTAGGGTCACCAAATAGTATTACATTGACTGTGAATATTCCATAGCAACAGCATGTAGATCAAAATTAAATACACAAACTAACAGCAGTTAACTAGTCAAAAAATTAGGCGAGTTCTCGTACAAGGTTACGTTTTGACATAAAATGGCCTCTTTTGGGTGGAAAAGGAAGGCTGGGGAGAAGGTGTCCAAAGCAGTGGTCAGACAGTTTGAAGATGAGACCGAGAAAAGTGAAACAGAAGCGCATAGTCAGGCCCAAGAGGTGGACTGGCTACACGCTATCAAGAGACGGAGGGAGATACTGCTGGAGGACTGCGCCACCAAGAGCGGGAGGCTGAAGGATCAGGGCACACTGCTGGCTGAGGAGGGGAGGTAACGCCATTTTTATCGTGTAACTAACCTGTAATTTTTTGCTATAGTGTCGTTTTGTACTAGTAATGTTAAGACAAAGAATATCTGCAGCCGGATTTGTGGTAACTGTGACTAGCAGTGATCGAGAACGTAAACGCTAAAGGGGGAAAATAAATCGTGTAAAGGTCGTCCACAAGAGGGTGCCAAAATACCAATATTTTGAAACCATCTTAAAACGACTCCATCGAATCATTAATTTCCCACAGAAATATGTATTCTTTAATAATAATACAATTATAAACGGGGCTGTTGACTACCGCATTAACCTCTTTACTATTGTGGCAGTATTCTCCTCAGTTGTATCACCAGGATCATACAGCTTTTAAAATGTGGCCATGGTAAATGTAGTATTACACACAACTGATCTGGCCTTCTTTTGCGATACTTGACCCTTATTATCCATTGCCAATCCCCAGTCACAGAGATGTATGGGATATGGCCATAGTCACCACCTATAATTGTAAGAAAAGTGGATTTTGCCTCGGAAATGATGCCTTGCTGGTCCGTAATAACTGCTCGGATGGTGTCTGGTAAAGCATGTCATACTAAACTCTTCCTCCTCTAATACAATTGACCTCAGTTTTCACTTTTTTTTACAGATTCATTCCATGCAAGGTATTTAGCATGGTAACAAGATAGTAATTTTTTCTCTGGGTAATATAAATCTAGGGTTAGGGGTTGGTAATAATGTAAAAATATATATATTAATGCTTATTAATACTTCTTATTACCACACTAGTATCATAATATTACTGTTCTGTAAAGAAAAGCGCTACCTGCAATTCTTTCTGGACACCACTTGGGGGCATTCTTATACAGTGAAGAAAACAAGTATTTGAACACCTTGCTATTTTGCTATTTCTCCCACTTAGAAGTCATGAAGGGGTCTGAAATTTTCATCGTAGGTGCATGTCCACTGTGAGAGAG
>JAVQKC010030573.1:0-12820 GCA_036025475.1 Philypnodon macrostomus | reverse complement strand
CCAGAATACTGCCCGGTGTGAAGTGACCACTGTAGGACATACCCCGTATTGCTTTCACTCAACACATAGGCTCTGTAGCCGTATTTATCTGGCTTTCTGGGGTTATACTGCTTCAAGATTGACCTCCCCTTGAATGCTATGGTCATTTCATCCAGGGAGAGCTCCTTGCCTGGTGTGTAAACCTCTGAAAAACGAGGGACCAGTAGTTCAATTATTGGCCGGACTTTGAAGAGTCTGTCATGGCCTGGTTGTCCCCTCCTCACACACTTTGTGTTGTCAGTAAAATGCAAGAAAGATTGGATCATCTCAAACCTGTTTCGAGACATTACCTCCCCAAAGCCAGGGGTGTGTGTGGGCCAAAACTTTGCCCAATAGTCTTCAATTTCAGCCTCCTCTACCAGTCCCATGGAGAGATACAGGGCCATAAAAGCTTTTATCTTGGGCACAGACACTTTATGCCACCAGTGACATCTTGACTGCGGTTTTAGTGGCAAACCTGAGGCGAAAAAATTACGCGTGTAGCGGTTAGTCTGTCGTAATGAGCTTCCAGAAGTCCTCCGTTAAAAAGATGGACACAAATGCCGCTGGATCATCACCTGTCATGTCTGGAAACCCTCTATAGCCAGTGGGCTCATCAAAAGGTTTTAGCCAGGGCTGATATGTATCATCATCACTCTGCGGCCTGCTGGAGGGACTCGGCGGCCTGCTGGAGGGACTCGGCGGCCTGCTGGAGGGACTCGGCGGGCTGCCCCTCATCTCGACGGGACCCTCTACTGGGTACAATCGTGGCAAAAGTACCCTGGGCCACCACAAATTAGTCAGACAACCAGTAACATTAGCTTTTTCTCCCGGGCATCCATGGGGACTGACTGAGGGGAACTTCAGCCGGTGTTCTTCCTTTTCATTGTCATCCTCATCCTTCTTCTGACCCCTCGGGGTCCTGGCTTTCAGAATGGCCCACCACCAGGCTTAAAGTTCGGTTGCTGCGGAGATAATATGTCCGAAAACCTTCCTTGCTAGCCAGTGTGAGCCCCAGTGTTAGCTACATCTCCCAGAATGTTGGAGGGACTTTGCCAACATTGCTTCTTTTTTCCTTGAATTTTCTGCATTTCCTCTCTTCCAGCAGTATTTCCCCCGCAAGGGAATACTTTTTTGGGGAGAAGAAAGCTAGCAAACAAGCCTGGGAACAGGACAAACGAAGCTGGGAACGGTTGTCGAACCACCAGAAGCACACCCCAACTAATCACCTGTACGTTACATCTGCGTCGCCATGAAGCGACGCTGACGCTGTACAGTGACGTACACTCACAAATGCCTGGACACAAATCTGCAGTGGAATCAATGACTGTAGGAGACTGTGGCGCCCAAAGGGTTAATAGAATGATTTTGAACAAGAGCCTTATCAACCATTTACTAATTAGAAGTGTATGTAAGCGCTACTGTTGAAATATGGTACAGACATCTACATTTCATTTAAAGGATGTTTCATCAAATTAAAAGAAAGTTCATAGTCAAAAGTTCTAAACCTTTGACTGGTGGTGACTGGGGAACCTTGTTACTCAACAGAGGGGAGACTTTATGTGTAATGTATGCAGTAAAAGCTGCTTCTACTGGGTGTTTACCTGAGAATGAGGATGCAGACAGCCACTAGAGTGTAGGCGAAGATGGTTCCTATAGAGCTCATGTCTACTAGAGCCTTCAGGTCAAACAGCAGGACCATGAATGCTGAAATTATGACAGAACTGTAAATTATGAATTATATAATAAAGTAGATAGATATTCTCACCAGCAACAGCTCCAGATGACAGTGTGGCCAACACTGGGCTCTGTCTGGAGCTCATGTATCTAAGAGGTTTAAACATGAGTCCGTCTCTGGCCATCGCAAACAGCACACGAGGCATCGGCAACATCACTCCTAACAGACTACAGCAACAGACAACAATGTTACTTGAGAGCATCATGTCTAGTATTGCAAGACTAATAATAATAATAATAGAAGGGTAGCACATCCAACTAATAAAAAATAATTTCAGGACAGAAATACTCACATTAGTTTGTTTTTATTGTCTTAATAATAATAATAATAATAATAATAATAATAATAATAATAATTTACTATATTTATAAGTCTCGGGCAAAACAAAACTAATACAGCAGTATTGCCGTGAGTGGGTGGGTTTTAGGTTTGCCTAGCAACAAGTTTCTTAGTGATACTTCTTAGCAATATAGGCAGGCTGAAAATACATAAGCTATGCTGCTATATATAATACTATTGTATCAATTTCAAGTTTGACTACATCAGATCAATTGTTTTGATTGGCTCAAACAATGGTCTCCAGCTGCATGCATTAGTCAATCACCTCCAAATACTTTGATCATATGTAGAACTCCACAAGGGGGCTACACATGATCAATTGATCATACATTACTGTTGGAGCCTGTTGACATTACCTTATTTAGGCCTACTTGGCCTCATGTCTGCAGTTGGTTATACTGGTTGGACTATTTACTATATAATAAATTAAGTAGTTGATAATGCAATAAACTTAAATGTTTCGGTTATCGTTACACATGGTTTAACACTTAACCATGTGACTGACCCTTTACCTGGTGGACAGAGCACAGAGGGAGCCCACAGCCACAGCGTACTTGGCCGCTTCCCATCCCACATACTCAAAGGCCACCGGGAGAGGGGTGTGTGTGTCCAGAAGGTAATATGGCATCATTAGGGTCAGGGAGGCCGAGACACCAAAAAAGGCCAAAAAGCAGATCAACAACGAGGTCATGATACCAAGAGGAATGGCCTTCTTAGGGTCCTTCACCTCCTCACCTAAACAGAAGACAAATACAACCAGTAATTTTTCACAATTCAATGATACATTACTTTTACTTAACTTATAAAAAACTAAACCTGAATAGTTTTATTGCACAGTAGTTTTTACTTATAGTTGAGTGATATTTTTGAACTATCAAATAAAAAGCACCTCTAGTTATCTAGGCAGGTTATTCTTGCAAAACCTGACTATTGAGATGGCTCAAAGTTATAAAATACATATTCATAAATGTACCCATAAAGGTCCATTTTAAATGTATTTGTATTTTTTAACATTTGAGGCTAAAATTCTCATTACCACATCTCGTCCTCGTCTGAGATCGTTTTTATATTTGAAATGAAAACTATTAAAATAAATAAATAAAACAACAACTAAATATCACAAAAAACAAGTGTCCACAACCTCCTTTCTAAAAATTAAAGACATTTTTGAGGGAGGGAAGGCTTTGGATGTGACACTCAAATGGACAGAAACTAAGCTAATCCTCCTTATCATTTCACAAAAGTAACAAAAAAAATTGTGATTCAAACCATCTAAATGACTTTTTGATTTTCATTACTGAAACAGGGTGTTTGACAGTTTTTTAAAAATGTTATGTTATTTTTGGGTATATTATACTACCAGTACATTGAAGTCTAAATCTAACCAGTCAGATAATATATCGCCGAAACAACAATATTATCCACATCTGCGTCCGCAGATCTTAGCTGTGAACGCGATAACTCAAAAACGAATTGCCAGATCAGTTTCAACATTTGCACACAGGTACATACCATAAAGACACCAAACTGTATTGATTTGTTTACTTCTAAAATGAAAATTAATTAAGTAATTAATTAAATAAGACCCAAAACTGTGAACGCAAGTCTTTGCTGGATGTTTTTCAACTTTTTCACACACGTATATATCATGAAGAAACAGAACTGCATTGAGTTTGGTAAGTCTACAATTAAATAATTAACAAATTAATGTTTTGATTAACTTTTATTGAGCCAAGAATCCTGCTGAACATAAACGAAATTGCGTGAATTTTGGCAGTGATCCGGGCAATTGTATACTTAATGTACATAGACACATTACAGAGGTCAAATAAAGAATGCCTCTTTAGAGCCCCCATGTTTATGAACCCTATGGGACCCTGGACACACTTACTTTGGCAGAGAGGAATGAAACCTGGTACAGTGATTCTCCACAGTGTACCCAACATAAAATATTATTATGACCCCACCCTACAACAAACAGGAAGTCAGACATTTTGGATTGAAACGGTGAAGTTAGGTATATTTGACCGGCTCCAACTTGCACATCCTTTGCCCGATTAGGCTCAAACCTGAAATGCCTTATTACTCCCCGGCCCTGAACACATCTGACTAATATGATGCCACTATAGCGCCCCCTATAGACTGAAAGAAGAATGTAGTTTTAGAGAATTTTACAACATTTTGCAAAAACATTCACAAACATCCTGACAAATCAAAAAGGTCAAATAGACCCTTCCCATGTTTGTCATGGTTTGGAGGCAGGGCCTGTTAACAATTTAAAAACCCTTAGAAATCACACAATGTCTGATTAAGGTGCCCGTTGGCGTATGGGGCCATTTCGCCAACAGCACAAGCCTAGTTCTACTATTGTTTTTTATACATATATAAATTGACTGACATTCAAGATTGTCTGATTGTCAGCCATTGAGCCTAATTCATTCACAAACATGCAATGTGTGTTGGTATCTGGTAAACACTGCCATGGTTTAATGCTCACAGGCATAGCTCTGTATACATGTATATAAATATATATATTTATATATATATATATATATATAAAGTTTTTACATTTTTATCTGACAGAAGGTTGAGGTGTCAGGAAATCAGGGAGAAGAGAGTGGAGTGACAATAACAAACCAATTTCAAACACACAATGCTGTGGCAAGTATGGCCGACTTCCTGTTTGTTGTAGGGTGGGGCCAAAATATTTTATGTTGGGTACAATGTGGAGAATCACTGCACCAATTTTCATTGCTCTCTGCCAAAGTAAAGGAGTCCAGAGTCCCATAGGGGTCATAAACATGGGGGCGCTATAGAGATATTCTTTATTTGCCTAACTATACACTAGCCCGTATCACTGTGCCAAAATTTAACTAAATTAAAGTGCTCCAGGGCATTAATTAGTTAATGAATATTCATCATAGAAGTGTTGACAGTGGTGAGCGGCGACAGGTGAGACATGTGTCAGAATACAGAGTATTACAGTATGTTAGGCAGGCCTGATGGGTGTGTATGTGTGTATGTGTGTGTTGTGTACCTGTTGTAGCGATACTGTCAAATCCAACAAAAGCATAGAAACACGTAGCAGCTCCAGTCACTGTCCCCTCGAATCCAAACGGGAAGAACCCTCCAGATCCAAAGGTAATATCAGTGGTGTTCTGCACTAACGTCAGGTTCCTGTAAGACAACAATATGAAATCTTAAGATACTGATTTTTCATTAACTACAAGATTGGGTTTTATTTTTTTTTTTAAATCACAAATTGAAAATCTGGTATGATATACTGGTAAATTTTTCCTATTCATATAAACCATTAACATTCACTCAAAAGGAATTTCAGGGTACATGGGCTGTCAAAATTACTGTAAGTCAGTGACAGCATAAATGTGTGTATCTTCAATAGGGGGTTGATAGAGAAAACCAGAGAAAACCCACTCGGACACAAACACCACACAGACAGGCCCTGCTCAGTCCAAGAGTCTAACAAACAACAGTGCTAACCACTCTGCCATGATGCTGTACAGGGATTGAAAAAAAAATTGCCTACTAGCCACCCAGGCTAGTGTTACTTAATTAAATGTTACTAGACATTTAGAGGTTTTGCTAGCCAAAATGCAAAATGTTGTATAATTTCTATTCTCTCATGAATAGCAGCAGATAATCAGGCCTAAAGTAGTTGAAGATATGTGAACAATCTGACCAGACAACATGGCTAGTTGGACTGAAAATGCAATTTGGCTAGTTGGCCAGTGTTAATGTCAAGCCCTGATGCTGTACAATAGAAGACATACCTGAGTGCTGTCGAGTTGATGGCCCTCTTGGTTAGTCTCCAGTTGTTGAAGTCTCCTTTAACCAAACCTGCAATTATAATAAACAGCAGCACAGCCACGTTTACCCCAGTGAAGACTGTGTTCAAGATGGCCGACTCTTTCACTCCGTATGCCAGGACTCCTGACACACAAGGGGGGATGGAAAATACAGTTATTATTCTATTTCTCAGTTTCAACTTTTTGCGTCAAGATTTGAAGTACAATTTTATTGATTTAAAATTGGCTATATCCCAGTTCTAAAACTAAGTCAGGAGTAACCCAGGTTCAAGCCAGGAATAAGAAGGACTTAGTGCTGAAAAATTCATTAATAAAAACAAAATGTGGATTGCCCGAGGACAAAATTAGGACAAAACCAGCTCTAAAGCCAGATTACTGTTGATCCAGATTACTATAAAAACAGAAATGAATCAGATTCAAATCAGGTCTAAACCATGACTAAACCAGATTCAAATCAGGTCTAAACCATGACTAAACCACATTCACATCAAGTCTTAACTAGGCTAGGTAAAAATCTTAACTAGGACTTAACCAGAACTATATCGGGTAAAAATAAAATCCAAGTCTAAACCAGGACTAAATCAAGAGAACTATTGATACATATGGTGATTTATGCCTTAGTACCAGCCAGTAACATGATGAGGGCTGCAGTGAAGAAGTCTGGGTAGGGGGCAAGACCGGGAGAGTCCATGGGGGTGTGTTTCTCTAGGGTGTTACCAATCACATTATCAATGAGGTCATCAAATGTGCCCATCCATGCTTTGGCCACACTAGAGGTACCTAAGGAGAAATGGATTAAAAAAAAAGAAAGGATATCCTCAATCGAGACACACAAATTCCATATATGGATACATCATTGCATAATAAGAATATAGTCTTGAATAAGTCTCCCGTTGGCTCAGTATTCATTGATATCATTTTAGAGACATCCAAAAAGTCAATATCTACTGTCCACAATATAAAATAGAACTAGGCCTACACTGTTGTCCCCGACAGCAAGGTGTATATTGGTGAAACACCCTCATACGTTGGCCACAACTTCTATGGCCCCAACGGGCACCTTAATCAGGCATTGTGTTATTTGTAAGGGTTTTTATATTGTTAATGAGCAATTAAGAGGCCCCGCCCCCAAACCATGACGAACATGGGAAGGGTCTGTTTGATTTTTTTGAGTTGTCTGGATGTTTGTGACGGTGTTCATGTTTTTTGACAAATTTCCTTAAAACTACATTCTTTTTTCAGTCTATAGGGGCGCGATAGAGTTAGGTAGTTTAATATAAAGACATCTTAAGGGCTGTCAAAGTTAGGTATTTCAGGTTTAAGCCTAATCGGGCTGTGCACGTTAGAGGCTGTCAAATATATCTGACTTTCCAATTTCAATCCAAAATGGCCGACTTCCTGTTTGTTGTAGGGTGGGGCCAAAATAATATTTTATGTCTGTAATTTGCCTATGTACATTAAATATACACTAGCCCAGATCACTGTGCCAAAATTCATGTGATTTCGGTTATGTTCAGCAGGATTATTGGCTCAATAAACGTGCTTCAGGGTATTAATATGTTAATTATTGTCATTATTATTGTCATTAATCATAGAAGTACCAAAATCGATACAGTTCGGTGTCTTCATGATATGTACCTGTGTGCAAAAGTGATTAAGTTTTGTATTTTGACAGAAGATTTAGGATTAAGGGGGCCGTGGAAAATTTTGGGATAATGAAGGGGGCCGCAGCACACTTGGCTTTGGGATTGCCTGGTCTAGAGTTATTTGTGTCTGTGTGAAAGATATAATAGCTGACTTTAGAGTGTGATACTAGATAGAGAAAATAGACCTGGAGGAAGATCAGGTTTCAGGTTTCAGTTTATTTGTCATATGCACATTCAACACAGGGTCAAAAAATGCAATGAAATGCTTTGGATCGGAAGAACTGTTAGACTACATCATTCAGAACCGTTAGACTCGCTAAGATCAAGGAATAGCTTTATAAATGTAATGAAAGAAGATTAGAGGATGAGAAGGGTGACTCTTGGGCATCCACTGTTTCAATGTCCGTTTGTTTTAAATGTATGCATGTGTGTTAAACTGGATTTGGTGACACACACATTTGATCATTTGCACATTTAAATGTAAATCACAAACACAACACTGCGCTGTAAAGAGACCAGACTGAGCTGAATGTAACACAGGTAACTTGAATATCTGTAGCATATTAGGCTACAGGCATTTCCAAAGCAATGCGTTACACCAGGGGTTGACAAACTTTTCAGACCAGGACCCCCAAAATATTGGCATGAAAGCCTTGTCCCCAGAATTTTATTTCCATGGTTTATTTTGAAATACACTAAAGTTATTACTAACATGTAATTTATTAAATCATTTTGTGACACCCAGTTTGGCCTTCGCGACCCCCCAGAGAGTCCCGACCCCCATTTAGGGACCCGCTGTTACTATTAGGCCCTACCCAACACTGCAGCTTCAGCAGCGTGCTCAGTCTGATTCCCAAGATGATCCAAGGTCAGTCAGTGACAGGATTAATAAAATATTGATCAGGTATAAGCCTGACAAAGTTCTATAAAAGATCCATATAGGGCTGTTCTGTTTTTATACGCTTTTAGGCATGAGGCACACCTTTCCAACTGTCTAAATGTACCACTGGGACCTTATACAGTACAATGTGAACAAAAACATATCTATGTTTGTGAGTAGAAGACAGAGACGTTTCCCACGTAACATTTTTACAGATCAGTAATAAAGTCCCATCCACCACGGCTCGCCTTGCCCTCTGATGTAATAAAACACTGCTGCTTTATTTTAGTTTTAAAAAGCTTCTGTCAAAAAGCTGTGAGCGAGTCTGTGGTTTCTGAGAACACATGATGAAGTAAACGCATCAAACTTGCGGATTGCACAAATCAAATAACAGAAAAACTTATGGTCCCCTTAGAATTATAAGGTTCTATCTGCATTCTGACTACTTTTGAGTAAATCCACTTTAAAAAGTCATATTACAGATAGAACTTTTTATTTTTACATGGCCTATAAAAACCTCAAAAGTGAATCAACACTATCTATTATAAAGATTATTAAAGATTTAACTATATGAATATGTAAATAACTAACTTTTGCCAAAAATGTCAAATAGAACCTTATAATTCTAAGGGGACAAAATATTGTATCGTTGTTTTGAACTAATCACTAAAATGAAAAATCAAACCATTTTTTGTTTTTATTAAATTTTTTTTCATTTTCAATTTGAAAACAAAATATGGAAAAATTGATTTGAAAAATTGAATTTGATTTTTCATTCTTAATTGAAAATCCATTGAGCAAAAGGTACATGGACCGCCCTCCCAGCCACTGTTGTAAGTTGCATATTTTTCCACTTCAACACAGCCAATGTTCATACATAAATTCTGTCAATCCTCATTTACATATTCAAATACTGATCTGAAATAATTAAAACTGATAGTTAAATGTGCATGCACTGAATGTTAAGTAAGCTATAGCTGACAGCTCATGGACACTGGTATATTGGGGTAAGTATGCCTTGACTGAACAGTTATACTTCCTCATAAGTTGTAAATCTCGCCTAGTTAAGTCCTGCGTGTTTGTATGAAACAGCTATGAGCCTTTATGACGGAATGCTCTGGACGGCTTCACCTTTCAGCTTGATTAATGAAACGTCGGACACTAAATGGAGCACCATGCTAATCTGATCCGAAACACACTGCCTTCTCATTTGCAATACAATATGATGCTATCGACAGCATCACTGATAATCCACCTGAAGGCACATGTGCTTGATGAGTGTTTCAAAGAAAAGCGTAGACAACTGCTGTGAAATATTGAACAAGGAAGAAGTCGAGAATTAAGAATGGGATTAAAGTTATGGGGCGCCTCATGAATAATGCAGCCGGCGTTTATTCCCTGAGAAGTCAACTGTAAAACATCGTCCTCTCGCCAAGTTTTCCCCAGCTCTCCCGCTCCCTACTTTCATCCCGGACCAGAAATGATGGATGGCATTCTAAAGTAAACCAATTAAATGTGAAAAAGAAAATGAATTGTGACGATATTTCATTGCATCAACATCGTAATGGCACAAGTGTCATGACTATTTCTTGCCATCAAAAAATTAAAAGCATAAATCAAACTTTCCGTGAGG
The DNA here is from genome assembly GCA_036025475.1 of Philypnodon macrostomus. Lineage (NCBI taxonomy): Eukaryota > Metazoa > Chordata > Actinopteri > Gobiiformes > Eleotridae > Philypnodon > Philypnodon macrostomus. The sequence goes on along the minus strand of JAVQKC010030573.1, from coordinate 2,739 downwards.
ATAAAATGGGGAGACTGGGTTCTGAAAGTTATTGTTTAAACTGGATGACAAAATCATTAGAATCAAATTTATGACCCCAGGGCCAAAGACTTTTCTGTGATCTAGTGTTGGTGTGTGGCTGTAATATGGCTGTCGTCGTTTTAGGCTCATTCATTCAATGGGCACTAGCAGGAAATGCTCTCATCTGCAGTGGCACACTCGCTGAGAAGAGTGGGCCGCTTATGGACCCGCCCCCGGCTAAAGATAAAGCACTGAGACAAAAATACCATTATTCTTTAGGACATTAAGACATAGATGTGCATGGTGTAATCCTGTTATTACTTTGTGCAGTTCAGACAAGTGTCACAGGCTTGTCCTTCCCTAGTTCTTATAGAGATCAGTTAACTTTCCTCTTTCACTTGGGCATTTACAGTTTCTTTGTTCTTCTATCCTTGCAGTTCACGTCAGAGATGTATTTCCCCATACAACCCTATACTTTGTTTGTACTCTTGTCTCTCACACCAACTAATTGCATGTCCCCTTTCACTATATAGTGTTGTAGTGGCCGAAAAAGTGGTCTCAAGACCGGACTCAAGACCAACACTTCTCCACTGTCTTGGTCTTGTCTCGGACACAGTTTGACTCGGTCTTGGTCTCGAACATGATTTTACTCAGTCTTGTCACAGTCTCGGACGTATCGGTCTCTGAGACTTCTCCTTATTATTGGGAATAAACACTTGGTTTTAACACTTTATTACTTTTCTGATATGGCTTGAAGCATATGTTTCAGATGAATTGCTTATCATAAAATATTAGTTAAAATAAATCATAATGATTTAATCTGTTTTGAACTTGTCTGGTCTTGAACTTGTCTGGTCTTGAACTTGTCCAGTCTTGACTACAACACTAATATATATAAATCTCCTCTATCTATAAGTCTTAGGCCTTCTGTCTGACAGCTCTGACCTCAGCATCCATCTACCCATATATTCACTATCCTTCTCTGTCCAGGTGTAAACCCCATCACATCAGTGGGATCTTTCTGGTGGTACTCAGGAGTCTTTTCTAGTCTATTTAGAGACAGTTTTGTTGTTATTGATGTGTGGACGACTATATTTTCCAGTGATTTCTTTCATTTGCAGTGATATGAAATCCCTTAGCATAAATATAAAAACAATTTATTTTTTATATACAAATGACTGATCAATTAACCAACATTTAACTTGACAAACTGTTTGACTATAATCTCTCTTTGGTTATTTCTCAAAAAGAACAGGCCCGCCCTGTTCCTGCTTTAATCACCGCTCTGAGATGGATTGTTTCTGTGGCATTAATATTTTCACAGCTCCCTGAGAGACTTCTTGTCACTTGAAATGTGGAAGCCATCACTGGAGCTGCGTGAACAGACAGTGTAACACATCAGACATGGTGTGAAAGGCTGTGTGAAAACTGCTGCCACCACAGCTTGTCATACAATCAGACACGCATTCCTGTAAAACCAATACATTTTACTGACACATTACAAACATATATCCACTATTTCATCAGAATACAAATGGCTGGTCCGTAACTGTATTGACGTTTGGCTGTGATCCCCTCTGGCAGTTGTATTGGGCTGACAGCAGCTCTCATCGAGCAGGAGTTGATAGGGGCGTCACATCTCAGGATAATCCTCGTCTGGATTGGCTGCAGTCGCTCATCGCTCAGGCCTGAAGGTCAACACGTGACATGCATCTGTGAAAGAAGATGACCCACGAGTCACAAAGAAATGAGCATCACGGTTATCCCAGCGAATTTACAGTTGATGGAAAGATACTGGGAAAAGACAGCAGGGCTCAAGGCTAAAATTACCTACATTAATAACAAAAGGAGAAAAATGCCTAAAGTTTTGATTCTATTGACTTGGTTGCACATAAAGTCATGTAATTACCTTGAGATTACTTTTATTATAATTGGTTCTATATAAATAAAATTGACTGCATGATATATTGCTTCTTCTATCCTACATGGTAAAGCCTTTATACTCATATAAATCATAACCTTGAATTCTGTTCCAATAATTGTTCCTGTAATACAGTGACTTTACAGTGACTCAAACTCAAAAATGCATAGAGCTTATCAGTTATTTCTGGCACAAGCAGCGTCCCGGCCCCTCCCTGAAGCCCCCTAAACTCCTTCTCAATAAATATAGGGTTGACTAAGTTGATATGCCTCTAAGGCGTTTTAAATATTCCCCCCAAAAATATCTATTCATAACGCTGGGCCTCGTAATTGGCTGATTTATGACCTTTTCACACCACTGAAGCGATTAAGTGAAGACATCATTCGCAGCTGTCACTCAAACTGATTGTTCACATGGAAACCAAACGACACACGGACCAAAAAAGGCAACAGCCGGCTGACTGGAGAACGATGCTTTCAAAAGCCTTCTGGAACGTCAGCCGCAATGTAGCTCTGTGTAAGATAACGTTACAGCACATGTACAAGAAGCAGAACTGGACGATGTAATGTGATACTATATGTGTATCCATCAGCAAAGACTTGAGTGAGATTGTCAACTTGACCGCCCTTCTGGTTCTGGTTCTTTACATTTAGTAATGATTAAACAATTCAAATCATTTATAGTTTTAAATCAACTATAATGGGGCGGCAGTGGTGCAGTGGGGTAGGCGCTCGCCCCTCGACCAGAGGGTTGGTGGTTCGAGCCCCCGTCCGAGCGCATTCTGTCGTTGTGTCCCTGGGCAAGACACTTAACCCACA
>JAVQKC010030565.1:0-10587 GCA_036025475.1 Philypnodon macrostomus | reverse complement strand
CTGAACTACAGGAAACGTTTAGTTGAGGTTATTGCTCCAAAGGAGGGTCAGCCCGTTATTAAAGCCAAAGGTTCACATACTATTCCCACCCTGCACTGTGAATATTTACATGTTGTGTTCCATAAAAACATGAACACGTATCATCTGTGTGTGGTATTAGTTTAAGCAGACTGTGTTTGTCTGTTGTTGTGACTTAGATGAAGATCAGACACATTTATGACCAGTTTATGCAGAAATCCCAGTAATCCCAAAAGGGTTCACATACTTTTTCTTGCAACTGTATATTCATGGTCTTGAGTTTTAAAATTTTGTTTTGACTCATCAGAGGTAATTGCAACACCTGAACCAGAGCCAATTCCTGTTGTTGAGAAGCCCGTTCGCAGCAGAGGCAAGACTCCAGTCACAGTCCGCACCAGCAGCAGACGACAGGCGAAAGTGAGACACAGGTTAAAATGTAAGTAATATAGAAACTTTTGTTTAATAATATATTGGTTTATTGTGTAGGTGGTGGAGGAAATTGTTACTGAGGAGACGCCGAAGAAAAAAGAAAGTGTTGTTGAAGATATTCTTGCCAATGAAATAAGCACTCCAACAGGGATGAGGTAAGAATAATCCTTGTTTATATTGTTGTTTAAAATCAGAATTGATTGATTGGTTGAGCTAAATTTAACGTCTTTATTTTTCCAGTGCGACCTGTCGGCGTCCTATTCGAGGTGCAGCGGGTCGACCTTTAAAACCCAGTGAATACTGGCTGGACGAGTCCCGTATTCAGCATACAGTCCTCACTGAGACACACACAGAATGTCTCAAAGCAGGTGGCTCTTCAAACAGAGCCCCAGCCAGACGAGGCTTCCTCTCCACCATCCTCAAGCTCCTCCTGCTCATTGCCATCGCTGTTGGTCTCTACTACGCCTACCAAAACCTGGACGCTAGTCACGTCGAGGCTCTTAAAGGGGTTGTAAACGGCATCTTGGTCCCGATCCAGGGCGTGGTGGATAACGGCATCACTTACCTGGGCCTCGGTGGAGGAAAGGCGGAGAAGCTCACAGAGTAAAAACCAGCTCAGCCCCTCACCGCGTCCACTCCTCTGTCAGCAGTCAATAACAATGTGTCACAACCTAATTCAGCTTATTTTTCTTCTTATGGTTGGACAAAAAAGACAGATCAATGAACTTTTTCCTTTCTGAATTTAGTCTCTCCTCCCAACACTTGGAGAGGACAGTAGCTTCTGGATAATCTTGTCCAAAAGTGACTCATTTAATGTTTTTAACCTGTGAAAATGTTTGTCTTTGTGTGACATTTAACCGACATGTAGAAAAGTTGTGTGCTGAATGGGAAGACCAGTTTATCCATGCATGGTAGTATTTTTGACTGTGATACTGTAGTCCATTATGCTCTGTGCCAGGTGTGTTTTTTCTGATGGTGAAGTGCCTGGATAAATCTCAGCACTTAAAGAAGCCCTACCATTTACAGCACAAAACTGCGCTTCTACTAATACCACAGTAACTTCACGTGTTTCTACAAATTTAACCATTTGCTCTGTATTAAGTAACACGTAATTTCTATGGTGCTCAGGTCTGTGCTGGGAGGAGAGGTGCAGTCAGGTCACGTCACCGTATGAGGAAAATCAAGTTGAAGGAAATGACATTATTTTGTAGTCATTGCTTGAATCATGGTATTCAATGCTTTTATGATTTGTATCTGGCTTTGTAATTCAGGTTACACTTTCATTGTATTTTATTGATCACTTTTGCAAATAATGACTTAAGTTAGAAAAATTACTGTACTTTTTAAACAATCTTGTATCAATTTTACCAGCATGGCAGGTACAATTAAATACCAAACAGCTCTTTAGACTTAAATTATCATCTGAGAATTTGGGAAACTTAAATATCCCATCATGCATTTCTTCTCAGTCCTGCCATTGTGCCCATTTCAGTTTACATGCTTTGGGTTTTTAGTGCTTTGATGTGCTTTTTTCATTTAGCTTTTCTGTGTTAAATATTAGGTTTTTGATCCTTCGGTCCAGCACGTCTGTGAAGGACTGGCCGATGTAGTGCACCCACATAGCCCACCTTACTGACTGTGGTCCATACTAGGCAGATTTGCATACGTTTTTTTTTTTTAAACAAATCACTCTTGAGAATGTTTGGCTTCACTGAAGGTGATATTGGGAGTGGGAGAAATTAATCCTTTATTTGTATTTTTGATATTTTTCTAAAGCTTTTTATAGCACATATTAGCGTACCATGCAGCACACACATAAGCCAGACTTATCAGAAATCTTTCACCAGGCAGCTCTCCCACAGTGGACAGAAGACATGGGTTATGTGGGTAAGGATTTGTGATCTGTATTTATGATAATGTAGGCTGTGTATCATGAAATAAACTCGACTGTCACCACATGGACCTGTATTTTTGTCTTTGAATTAAAACAGTTTTCTTAATACACTGTTTAATGTCTGTGTGGAATATACTGTAGTCTTTTGCCCTTGAGCTAATGTACTGTGTTATGGTCGTCTGCTGTTGCTGATCTGGTGGGGCTTAGTGAATGTAGCCTCAATTATTGTAGGAGAGATCCCTATGCAAATATTCATACCATAAATAAGCAAACATGTCTTTATATTCCTGGCTTTGTGCCCTGGATCAAAAAGGGCTTCTGTTTGAAACACCTGCCTTTGTTCATGAAATGTATCGGCAATTGTGATACGTGAAAGTGAGTAGTTCATTTTTCGTATCCATTCACAAGCTCAAACCCACAGAGGCTGGACTATACTTTAGTCACAAGCAAAACACCTTACTGGCTATTCATGGCAAAAAGGTGACATTAAGCTAAATTTGTATTCTCAATTACAATATATTTCAATTGTTTTCTGTTGTAACTTGCTGGTTATATAGTTCCTATTGAGAGGGCATTGCAGCACCAGAGTTGGACAGTAGAGGATGGAGAGGCTTAATTAAATCCAGAAGGCTGAAGGCTGAAGGCGCAACAGGAGAAGAGCAGGCTCACAGCAAACCAAACTCAGCTCAGACTGGACTTTTGTTTTGGAATCACTATAACATAACCTCACTGATCAGGTAAGAAAACACTGGGTATTAAGGTACTGAATTTGCTATGTTTTTGTGCTGTGGAAACTGCCTTAATAACAATAGCAGTCTGGGTCATCCACACTTTATGAATCGTGCATTGTTGAAAATGCTGCTGATTTTGCTGAATAGGTCTTGTGCATGATGTTAGGAGTCAGTCAAGGACCAGAGAGAATTAGTTAAGCTTTTATAATGACTACAGATTGTTTTAATGTATTGAAATTGTGAGACAGATAGTTTTATGTTGCATCTGCCTTATGGTTTAGACAAACAACTTTGAACTGCTTTGGACCTAACTTCACTTTCCCCAGTTAATCTTCTGTCACCGAATCAGTAAATTGACTCTAATGCTTTTTTTTATATAGGCTCGTCTAGTTAATCTACATGTCCAGGTTTAAAATACATTATAATAAAGCTACAGCAGATGGAGACAGTGTTATGGGATTATTCTAACTCCTTTAACAGTATGTGGTCACTTGGTCAAGTTTAGTATCCGATTATGTTGCGCCATCCTCCTGTGTTTGGGATAGAGGAGGGGTGCACTGCTCGCTCCACACTCCCCAATCTGGGCCATAGAAATCACATGTTCCACAATCTTGAAGCCTATTGGATACTATCTTCCAGGCCCTTTTCTGGGGGTGCTGCTGTTGCTGATGCATTTAAGGGGTTTTGAAGAAGCTTATGTTGAAAGTCAGATCTCTTTACATTGTGCCATGTTGATTATATGGTGGTATATATATTTCACAGCACGGAACATCGTCAAGCAAAGCAAGTATCAAGGCTATTTTTGTATCACTGCTTGTGTTCAAGGTGATCTCTGCAGAAACAATATGGAGAGAGAGACCTACTAATGCTAAAACAATGCATTATAATTGATTTGTTTGTTTTTCTCTTGTAAAGGGGAGACAGTGAATGAATGTGAGCATCAGTCTCTGTGACTAACTTGTCCCCAGTTCACCCCACCTCAGGCTCATAGTTGCAGAATAATTGGATGCAATTGTCTAAATGACTTTCTTTGTATCACGTTTTAACACTTGACACTATTTCTTTCTCTGTGCAGTGAAAATGTCTGCAACACTCCAGAAGCTCATAACGCCAATGTTCACGGGCCTTCCTGAGCCTCCCAGAAATAAGGTGACGGTGGTGGGTGTGGGGCAGGTGGGCATGGCCTGCGCTGTCAGCATCCTGCTCAGGGTAAGTGTCTTTTTAGGCTTTTATAAAACTTTAGATTATAATCCACTCCCCCTGCTATGTAGGATGTGATAATACCCACTAGTCTCACGACAGATTACTGCTGGTGTCTGAGCTGCTCTTAACTCTTCACTGCCCTTGAACCTATGGACACTATAGCAGTGAACACGAGACTTAATGTAATCAATGTTTAGGTCAGTCCAAAGTGAACATTGCCAGGCCAGTGTAAAATATTTTTTTACAATGGCGAATAAAACTGAGCGGGGAGGGTCGTGAAATCAAAATTCACGATTGTTCTGAAAATGTGTATTTGGTTAAAAGTATTTGATAAACTACCGTCTATTATTATTTATTGTATTTATTCTATTCAACTATATAAGTCAAGCTAGTACTTTTACTACTACTGCTGCTGCTTATCTCCTAATTAGAGGATTAGTCTAATGTTTTTCAGCACAGGATTGAACTTGGAGCTTGCTGTGAGGTGACTGACACTTTGCCACTGTGCTAAAAGTTGATCCTAATTTTAAAATGTGCAAAATGATGAATGAATCATTTAACATATTTTCATTTTCAGTGAATCAGTTCAAGAAGTTGTTTGCCTCTGTAGGACATAAGACTATTGATGTATGACCGTTTTGGTATGCAGGAGTTGGCTGATGAGCTGGCCTTGGTGGATGTCATTGAGGACAAACTAAAAGGAGAAATGATGGACCTGCAGCACGGCAGTCTCTTCCTCAAAACTCCCACAATAGTCGCAGACAAAGGCAAGTGTAGTAAAAAAGCATTATTCATGTTAGGCCTGGCCACTTCTTTGTCCTGATTTAGACCCAACTGAATACTGTTTTAGTACACTTTAGTCCTGGTTTAGTCCTTGTTTAGTCCTTGTTTAGTCCTGTTTAGTCCTGGTGTAGTCCTGGTGTAGTCCTGGTTTAGTCCTTGTTTAGTCCTGGTTTAGTCCTGGTTTAGTCCTGGTGTTGTCCTGGTGTAGTCCTGGTGTAGTCCTGGTTTAGTCCTTGTTTAGTCCTGGTTTAGTCCTGGTGTAGTCCTGGTGTAGTCCTGGTTTAGTCCTGGTTTAGTCCTTGTTTAGTCCTGGTTTAGTCCTGGTTTAGTCCTGGTGTAGTCCTGGTTTATTCCTGGTTTAGTCCTGGTTTAGTCCTGGTGTAGTCCTGGTTTAGTCCTTGTTTAGTCCTTGTTTAGTCCTGGTGTAGTCCTGGTTTAGTCCTGGTGTTGTCCTGGTGTAGTCCTGGTGTAGTCCTGGTTTAGTCCTTGTTTAGTCCTGGTGTAGTCCTGGTTTAGCGCAGGTATATCAAATGACAAGATGTTTTGCTCTCTTCTTTGACAGACTACTCAGTGACTGCGAACTCTCGTATCGTCGTGGTAACGGCTGGAGTCCGACAGCAGGAGGGAGAGAGTCGACTGAACCTGGTTCAAAGAAACGTCAACATTTTTAAACACATCATTCCTCAGATCGTCAGATACAGCCCTGACTGCATCATACTAGTGGTCTCTAACCCGGGTAAGACACTCACTAGTTCTACAGTTTTAAGTTCTACACTGACCTGATTTAGATCTAATTGAGACCTGATTTAGACCTGCTTTTATTCAAGTTTGGTTCAGCTGCTAGCTAGTTACCAGAAACAGACAATTATAACAAATCACATGGCAGCATTGTTTTGCAAAAGAGTTTAAGGTCTCTGGTCCCAAAAATGAGTGCAGTGAGTACCACTTTTGGTTGTGATGCCCTTGTGGATGCCAGAGGTCAGAGAAGAATGCCCATATTAGCTAGAAGCTAGAAGCTATAGAAACAACCATCTCTGAACACACATGACGGCAAACCATAAAGCTTAATTAGGGCCAGGGTCTACCTAATAAAGTGGCCAGTGAGTACAGCTGGTATATTACATGTGTCACTTACTGAATGTGCATGTCATTTGTCACCAGTTGACGTGCTAACATATGTGACCTGGAGAGTGAGCGGCCTGCCCATGCATCGAGTCATTGGCAGCGGCACCAACTTGGACTCGGCTCGATTTCGGTTTCTGATGGCCGACAAACTGGGCATCCACCCGAGCAGCTTCAATGGGTGGATCCTGGGTGAACATGGTGACACCAGTGGTAAGATACTGTATGTCTGAGAGTTTGTAAATGATATGACAGAAAGGGTATATATTTTGATTCTAAAGTTTAAGCAGAAATAGTTCTTTATTTACTAGTTAACATAAGACTAAACAAGGACTAATACAAGGCCAAAGTGGGACTAAATTAAAGAAAATCATGACTAAATTTTAACTTTTAATAGAGATGCAAATTGGTGACTTGGGATTTCTCCAAGTGAATGAATGTGAGAGTAAATTGTTGAATGTCAGTGTATGTCTGTATATGTGTCAGCCCTGCAACTGGCAATTCTCTAGGGTATATCCCACCTAAGGGTCATAGTTGCTGGGATAAGCAACCCCCTAAAGGAATATGAGTAATAATGTAATAATATGTGTCTAGTGCCTGTTTGGAGTGGGACAAATGTGGCTGGAGTGAATCTGCAGACCCTGAACCCAAACATCGGCACTGAGGACGACGAAGAGAACTGGAAAGAGACTCACAAGATGGTGGTGGATAGGTGAGACAAAGAGTATTATGTCTGGGAGAACTGATGGTGAATTTATAGTATATAGAGTTCAATGTGGTCTTTTAAATATGCTTAAAAATACTATACATCGTTATGCGTTCTACTGATTTGCATTGGCCTTGTCTTTCAGTGCATATGAAGTGATCAAACTCAAGGGATACACAAACTGGGCAATTGGCCTGAGCGTGGCTGACCTCACTGAGAGTATCATGAGGAACATGAACCGCATCCATCCTGTTTCTACAATGGTCCAGGTCATTTGAACTTGATCTTGGAAATGTGGCATTAAAGCTGCAGTGCCTAGTATTTTTACTTTGTATTTGAGCAAAAAATAATTACAAAGTTTTGAAAAATGATGACTCCGAGACCCTCTGTGGGCTGTACTATAAAGGTCATTTTTCTAACCAAGAACATGCTTCCACACAGGAGCACTCAAGAACTAGAATCTATCAGGAATAATGTGAGTGAGGAATAAAATCTGGCTTCAGACCGGTACTTTTTATTTTGATACTTTCTGGTTTGTGTGAGACTGTGACAGAGGGAAGGGAATGAGATGAACTACTACAATTTCATCCTATGACATGCAGAGTCCTCTCAATTTCAATTATTTGAATACATTTTGCTTACAATATCTGTGTATTTCTCAGGGTATGTATGGCATCACTGAAGAGGTGTACTTGAGTCTGCCCTGTGTGCTGAATGGAGGGGGCGTGTCCAGTGTGGTCAACATGACTCTGACAGAGGAGGAGGTGGGACAGCTCCAGGACAGTGCCACTACGCTGTGGGACATCCAGAAAGACCTGAAGGACATCTGAGTGGACAGCAGGGGGAGACATCTTCAAATGATAATCTTTCACAAAACGGCTTTCACCATAAACTGAATATCTGACACTGACTTCTATAGAGACACAAACGCAACTAACATGGAATCAGTCACTGCACTATCACACTGCACTGATCACCCCCTTCAACATCCTTAGTCTTAATCTTAGTCTATGTGGCAAATTACCAGGAATCTAAAGCTGTAGCTCCAATCAATGTAAAAATGATATCGATGTGCATTCAATAGAGAAATAGTCCTACGTGTTCTCTGTTCCTACATGAAATCTGAAATAAAAATGTGTTTGTTGTGATTGAAATGATCTATCTTTATAAAAAGTCACATTTTCCCCCCATGCTACCAGTAGGGTTTTCTTTTAGCCCCCTTCAAAGACGTCACTGGTATAAGCTTAAGATACTGGTCAGTGCCTGCTATAAAGAATACAGCTGCATGTCATTTATATGTATGCAATTTTATATTGATTTCACACACATTTTCAGATAATAATGGGTCTGGTGTGGGGCACCTGTAAATTCTATTTCTATTCAAATGTTAGAGACTAGGCTCAGTGTCTGCCTTCTGTAGTAAACTAGGACCCTCTACAGCCACCCTTGACTATAGTCTTGACCGAGTGGCTATACAATAAGCATACAATTAGTGTATGTAGAGCTAGTCAAGAGATTACCAATTATAAACCCATGGACTATCATTATATCATATGTATGTAAGCCCAAAGACTTTCTGTATTTTTAAGCTGCTGACCTGAGTTTGACCCGGCGTTGGCTGTAGACAATGTGATGAAGTGTGAATGATGCTAACATGCTGTCAATCACTACAACGTGTGAACAAGTAAATTGCTGCCTCAAGGTGATACAGTCATTTCATCGACTGTACTGGATAACAGAGTCACTCTGAAACTATTTTGGCCTAATGAGTTCCTTTATTATCAGTGTGCATGACAGTACAGTCTTGTGAAATAAAATACCAAGGAACAGATCCTTTCCTTTACAATACGTCAAGCTCTTCATAAGGATGGCCTCCACCTAAAAGACAGTATACATTTTATTTGTATATATATTTGTAAGATTTTAAATTGTGACTGATGAGAGTGTACAGTTTACCTTGCTCTACGAGTCTTTGGAGGAACAAGAATACAGGGGAAGATCCCTTGAGTTCATCACTGCTTTGGTTGTAGGTTACTGCAGAAAAATGAACAGCTATCTGAAGTATGCACCAATATTTTACACCAAGATCAGTTGTGACTATGACAATACCATATAAGCATTAGTAGCTATTTTATGTTTACAATATACATTTGCATCACACAAATTTTATTGGCTATTACCGTGTCAACTTAAAGGGGAATGTGTCAACCATGCAACTCAATCTGAATTTGAGATACGTAATATAGATCAGGCCTATTCAACAGGCAGCCAGGGGGCAAAATTGGACTAAAATTGTATCCAGCCTGCAACAGATTTGTCAAAATATAGATGTATATACTTTGAATATCATCCCCCAAATGAAGCTTTTGGTTTTGCATAGTTTTTGTGTAGTTTGTGTTGAAATAGTTTCAATATAAAGGAAACTGATTGTGATTTCATATGTGTGATGGACCTTATTATTATTATTTTCTCTTTTGGCCCCTCCACAGATAAAGTCGAATAGCCCTGCTCTAGATCGCCCACCTCTAAATCGCTTCAACCAGCCTTACATCAACACTCACTGTCGGGTAAAGCAGCTGTATCGTCTCTGCTGCTGCGCTCCACAAATGAGCGATGTCCCTCTGCAGAAAAAGTAAGTCTCATAGTTTTAAAAATGACATCACATTTTCAAACTCTCTGATCAGTCTTACGAGCTCCTTTCAGGTACAAGATCGCCTGAGGGGTCCAATTCCTCCGCTAATGGATAAAAATATAAGTCGCATTTTATATGTCATCTGAAAATTGAATAAAAGAAATGTGCACTCACATATGGGGCACTCCAGCATTGGGAAATCAGCGATAAGACCAGCACCACAATGAGAGCCATTATTGAAACCTGTGAAAAAACTAAGAAAAATTGTAAAAAATAATGTCAAAATACTTAAATAAAAATATCAAGTTGTAATTTCAAAGGTCATTATAGGCTTACAACACAATCCATACAGTTGAACTAAACTAACATCATACATTTTTACAGTGGTCTTTCTGAATGCACAGATTGATATTAAAACCATATATCAATTGCATCATTTTGAACAAAATTTGACCAGAAATTAAACAAAAAGTAAATTGAACCAGCATAATTGCATTGGGTGATATGATATTTCCCAGTGCACAAAAGTCAATAAAAAGCTGAAATCATATGTGTTAAAAGCTCCTCTTACCTGTTTTGTTTTGCTCTGTTGCAGTCGCCTTCACAATTGTGTCCTTGTATGAATATGCTGCAGTCGAATACAGTTTCTTATAAAACGTGCTAATGACGGCGCTGACAGGTATTTTACGTCATACATTCACCATTTATTTCAAGGGTGTTAAACTGTCTGCTCCAATTTGTCACATGGAGACCAGCACAGGAACTTTATTAACCGCCCATCAGGGTCAATGGGGAAAATATAGCAACATTTCATGTGTGAGGATAATTTTCTATTGTATTATTCTTTTTTTGATATCTATTTACATCTTACATTTTATTGCTGGGTTGCAGGTTCTAGAACTTAATGATGTCCTAGCCTCAGATTGGGGGGCAGGGGCCAGACTTCTGTATTAACTATATTTTATAAGATATATCCCTCCAAAAATCCACAAATGTTGAATCTGATCATTATATTAGTGACAGGGTCCATTACCCCCTTGTATCTGTCCAACCACACAATCTGCAGAAT
>JAVQKC010030549.1:0-24149 GCA_036025475.1 Philypnodon macrostomus | reverse complement strand
GGCCCTGAGGCAGCAAAGCATATTTCATAGTTGGGATGAGGTTTTGATGTTGGTGTGCTGTGCCTTTTTTCTCCACACATAGCGTTGTGTGTTTCTTCCAAACAACTCAATTTTGGTTTAATCGATCCACAGAATATTTTTCCAGTGTTGCTGTGGAACATCAAGGTGCTCTTTTGCAAACGTGCAGCAATGTTTTTTTGGAAGAAACACACAACACTGATCTGTAACTACAGGGAATGTTTAGTTGAGGTTATTGCTGCTAAAGGAGGGTCAACCAGTTATTAGGCTCACATATTTTTCCCACCCTGCACTGTGAATGTTGTGTTCCATAAAACCATATCATGTGTGTGCAGTATTAGTTTAAGCAAACTGTGTTTGTCTGTTGCTGTGACTTAGATGAAGATCAGACACATTTATGACCAATTTATGCAGAAATGCGAGTAATCCCAAAGGGTTCACATACTTTTTCATGCAACTGTATACAATGCCCTGTACAGCCTATGAAGAAAAGAACTAGACAAAACTCTAATTGGTACAACTCTGAGCCTTGCCTTTAAGCCCCCAAGAGAGATCACATAGCAAATTAAGGCAAAAAGGAAGAAGTCTGTATTTTCAGTTTTACAACGCGGTGTTAGTTTATCTGTCAATCATTTTGTTCTCCCTATAAGGTTCCTTGTATTAACTCATACTGCATTCAAGACACCAGGCTTCAAGAATAAAAAAGTAACATGAAAATATTGGTACCAGATTGGCTAAGATCAATATTGATAAATCTGCAAGTGTAAAAGATATAGATATACAGATATTCAGCTGAACCAGTGCATATGGATACATACCAAAAGATTACGCAGACAAGGATACATGCTTGTAAGCCAGTACAATATATTTACGCTTAAGTATATGTTTCTGAAGAAGACCATAAAAAACATGCAAACTGACCACCTATCAAGGCATGAATCAATGGCCTGGATACAGTGTCCAGACTTGAAATCCAACCTATTGGTTCAGGGGTAAATGCTCTAACCACATTGCCCTTGTATGTTACATCCACACCAGGAAGTGACTGTGAGGAAATGGGTGCTTGTACACAATAGTAAACAAAGATAGTTTAAGATAGCCAATGTTCCAGATCAACACCAAAAACTCAAAGTTCAACAATACATTTTTGGAGCTCATTTGCTAATGACGAATGAATGAACCTCAGTATAGATGAAGATATCAGTGGATGTAGAAAATGTATATGTTGTGCTGAAATGTGTTGAAAGTGTATCTTAAGAGACAAGCCAAAACAATTTGAGGAGCAAGTTTGTGGTGCGACTGTTAAATGTGCCCCCCTGTGTGTTGCTGACTGTAGGAAACACACTCTTGTCTTGGGTTCCATCCAAGCCATTCACTTTGTAATTGATGATTTTCTTTCGTCCAAATCCATCTTTGTCAGGCTCAATGTATTACATTTATTCTGTGCAATCCATCCACACTGGAATTGATTTGATTAATGACTGGGTGACACATTATATTCATGTTAGCCATCCTTTCTCTATTGCTCATTGTGTGTTGTGTGCAGTCCAGCGCCTTAGTGACACCCGGTGGTGTGGGATTTACAGTGCAGTTGTCAGCACCACGGACAGCGCCAGAGCACAAACCTATGGGATCTAATGGCCCATTGTGGCTCCTTCATGAACAGCATTTATGACACAGCACAAACCACATAGTGTTATAGGCTGTTTAATATTTCATTTAGCACTTCAGATGGAGAACACTTTATGTAGAGATCACTGTAAAAAATTTGAATGCTAGAACTAGACAGTCCTCACAATAGCAACTTAACTATTTTCTAACTTTTATAACCTGTCAAAAATTAGCTTCTTTTAGATTTTCCACCACGTCACCACAGCAGCAAATATTCCGATCCATTTGAATGCCAGCATTTTTTTCTGCCAGCAATTCTACAAAAACAAAACCTGTGCCAAAATAGGGAAGTCTGAGCCAAATTTAGTACTAAACCCCACTTAAAGCTGCAGTACCTGATATCTTTACTTTGTATTTGAGCAAAAATACCTACACAGTCAATAGTACAGCACACCAGAAGTCATCTGAGCAAAAATGAGACTTTGAGACCCTCTGTGGGCTGTATTATACGGCCTTTTGTTTTAGAACACAGGTACACGTGTTTTCAACCAATCACATGTGTCCACAGGAGAGGAGCGCTCTGATTGGTTGAAACATTGTTTATTTATCAAGAACTACAATCTATCAGGAATAGTGTGAGGGAGCTTGAAAATTGACAGATTATTAACAGCCAACTTCAGACCACTACACGTTATTCTGATACTTCCTGGTTTGTGTGAGACCGTGACAGAGGGTTGGGAAGAAGAGGAAGAGGAAGGGGTAAAGGGCAGCGCATTCTTTCAAACTTTTAAACATAGACTAATCACAGTCTAAACCAGGAATATATTTGCCAAATATTGGATCAACTACATACAACACCAACAGACTTTGCAGGGTCTTCAGCAGTGCAAACTTTACACTGAATACCAATTCAGGACTGTCTACACCAAACCTAGATTCAGACAAAGCTACAGACAGACAAACCCAGGTTTGAATGAGGTCTTGACAAAGACTAAAATAGGACAAACCAGGTAGAAAATTAACAGTAAATCAGGTGTAAACAAGGTCTAAACCAGAAAGACAGACCAAACAGTGCCTAAACCAGGATTAGATAGACCCTAACCCATAGGATTAGATACACACATCACATTCAAGGCTATGACCAACGCAGGCCTAAAACATACAAAAATCTCTAAATTAAGACAGTGGTCCCATGAAGAGCACTGCAGAAAATTCTAAATTCTGGAATGGAGGCAACTGGAGGCAAGACCATTTTACATTTTCAATGGAGAAAATAGCATCAGCCACAAAATATTGCAAATTAAGATTTAAGTTTTGACAAATGACAATCACTCTGCTACATGTAGGTGATTTCAGAGCCTGGTTAGGAAACATTAGTGAATACTTCACATTGTATTTTAGTTTATTTAATGTACACATTAGTAACAGTTAGACTTTTGGCTGGAGGCAAAATTCCTGATTTTTAGGTTTTACTGGTCTTTACAGAAATGTTGATGACCACAATAGTTATTTTATTGTATGCTCAGAATTAACAATGTTAACTCACTTTTGCTTCAGTCGCCTCCATTCCAGAATTTTCAATAGCCTTTTTCTTGCAATTCATTTTAGCAGTATACATTTCCTTTG
Source organism: Philypnodon macrostomus (assembly GCA_036025475.1). NCBI lineage: Eukaryota > Metazoa > Chordata > Actinopteri > Gobiiformes > Eleotridae > Philypnodon > Philypnodon macrostomus. Next base: position 20,894 of record JAVQKC010030549.1, on the reverse strand, counting down.
CCATTACTAAACCATGATAAGTGAGTAAACATTTGCGTGTTGCCCTTCTGAAAATGAAGCTCTTTGTAAATGCTGTGGTGCAAATAACAGTGGCCTTTTCTGCAGCATGTTGTCGGTGTGTATGTGAAGCCGAGAGTTTGATTAGCCTGGAGGCTCGGCGCAGCGGGGATTCATCTACTGCCAACAATCAATGAGCGGGCCGCCGAGCATGCCAATCACTTTTATTGGTTTCTACTTGCTTTTGTTTTATCACATGAATCATCCACCACCAATATAACATCAGCAACAATATACCTGTAATTTTGATCACATTGTTTCATATTATTTATTAACCGCAGTCCGCTTGGTCTTCTGGGTGCTGTAGTGTGTTAGTGAGAGGTGTAATTTGAGTCTTGTCCTGGGTAATGAAGGTTTTGTATCATTAGGGCGCCACTATGTCCTTGTTTGTCCTGCCCTGACGTGAGTGTCCTGTACTTTCTGTCCCACGTTGTTAATTGTGCTCCTGAGCAGTTTACAAAATCACTTGTCCCATGGCGCACTGCAGTTAGTTTATAATATAGAACAATATTTAGAAGAGCATGCAACACATCAAGTGCAATGTAGAAATAATGTAAATGATAATGGATTTCAAGCCTATTTAGGGCACTAGATTAATATGATATAATGATACAATATCTCTGTCGCTATAGTAACCACTTTAGAGAGCATCCAGGAGGCAGAGACAGTAAAACAGTCAGTGCACAGCAGCCACCTAATGTTACGGTAACGTAATTACAGGTTGATCTTTGTAAAGCAGATATGAGCTCAGAATGGGGTCAGCAACTGATTTAAGCATGACTTAAAACAGGAAGACAACATAAATAAATCCAATGACAAACAGGAGTAGTCTAGTGAAAAGTAAGGTTTATTTTGCACCAACCCCACAAAAAGAATCTCGGTGCAAAACATAAATTCCCAGTTACAACATCAGTGACAGTGCATCTCAGGAAGATAGCAATGCTGAAAATAAAAAGTACAAAAAATATTAACTAAACAAAATATCAACACCAACAAAACCCAGTTCCTGGATTAAAATTTTAAAATGTTCAAACACAATAGTAAAAGACAGAAGCTGCAGACGATAAGAAAATAGCACAATAACAAAAAGAGCACGTCATTCATTCAAGACACATAACGGCAATGGTACTTAAGAGCCAAACCTAATACCACAGCATTGTAAAACGACATTCAAAGCCAATATATGTAATAAATATCAGTGAAAGCACTTTTAAAGCTGAAATGTGTTCATTGATCAAATGACTGTGCAACATTTAGAAAATCTGATAAAAACATTATTACATCCATTAAACATATATTTTTTGCTTTAGATCCATGATACGTAAATAGATTTCAGCTCTCACAGGTAGCCTCCAACATCCTCATTAATGTTTAAGTGTTTCGAACATCACCTCAAAGTGATACAGTGTCTTATCCACAATGGTAACCCAAAACAGACCTACGCAGCCCTTACAGCAGAAGACCACCTGGGCAACAATACACAAATGTATGATTCACATACTATTCATAAAAGATAAAACTGCTGAAATAGGTCTACAGATCTCAATAGCCCTATCAAAATGTGTTGGGCTAGTATCTGGGCAAAATGTCCCAGCAAGTACACATCCAAGTTACTTTGGAGCATAAAATAAACGTGAGAATATTTCTACCAAATAAGACACATCACAACAGATGCATGCTTAAATCTGAAGGACAGCACGATAATGCTAATGTACAGCACACAGAGTGTCACACTACAGTGAGGTTGTTCAGGCACCGGCTCTGACCTGATCTCAACTGTTAGAGCCACTGTGGTCAGGACTGATGTTAGTAGTGCATTAAAGGTGCATCTGCTTTGTAAAAATAGCCCCCTTAGGACTTTACATGGTTAAAATAAAATTTAAAATAAACCGTAGATTCCCATACAGTTAGTGAACACAGCTCCCTCTGGTCAGAACTGGTTTCTTAATGAGATCCTAATTGATCAAAAAAATATTAACTCACTGCCACAGCCCTTGGATATGGCCAACTCTTACCTTCATTTCCACACACTCTTGACATGTGGCAACCAAAGTCTTGCTTTGTGCAATTTCTGCTTCTGCGATCAAGAGCTACCGTTGACGATTTTCGATAGATATGGCTTCTGCACATGAATGGCTCCATTTCCCTTTCATTTAATACTTTTGTTTTAAGGCCATAGACTTCACGCTTAGAAATTTAACTCAAGATAAAATACATGATTGGTTCAGGAAGAATGCATCAAGTTATACATTAATTTCAGAAACCTAAATAAAAACAGTTAAAGCCTCTATAGTTCAAAGCAATATTTATGTGAGCCTACCTTTAAAGTAGACAGACGGTGCCCCCTATAATAATCAAGTAATACCACTATTTATTTGAACAATTCTCTGTCATTTTGAGGCTAACTCTTCTTGGGGGCAAGGGCTGGTTTTGTAGCTGTTTTTGTAGCTGTTTTCGTAGCTGTTTTTGGTGCTGAGGCAGAGGAGGATGTGGATGAAGATGAAGATGAGGAAGATGAACTCCATCGGGTCTCGACTCCTGTACTCGTCATCTTCAGCTTTCGACGTTTCGCAAGAGGAGCGTTGTCTACACTCTTCAGAAAGAAACCCTCCCTCTTACCACGATTAAAAGCCTGTGACAGACAAAAAAAGAACAGAGGTGAGATTTCAAAAAGATACAGTAATTAAAGAAAGAACTCTGCCGTACCTTGTATGTGGCATTGACATAAGTGCGGACGGTAGGCCCACTGGACTCTAAAACATCTGGAGTGCACAAAGGAGTAGTGGACATGGATGCTCCTCCCTGCAGCCAGCTGTTCTCCTTTAGATCAGACAGTTTGAGACGCCTCTCAGGATCCACTGTCAGAAGACCTGCAATTACAAAACACCAAACACATCTCGAAACAGCCACAATGAACATAATCACACTTATATAAGTAATACAGTTGTAGTATTCAGCACTTGACAGAGCACATGTCTTTGCATAGAAACTGATAAAGACATACATTCTTCTCATTTAATTTATTTTACTGTCATCATTTACACACCTTTGACCAGCTCTTTGGCATCCTCTGAGACACCTTTCCAGGCCTCTCCCTCTAAAGAGAAGTCGCCCTCTTTTATCTTCTGCATGATATCAGCAGCATATGAAGACGTCATGCCTCGCTGGTCACTCTGAAATGGCACTTGGCCCGACAGCATTGTGTACTGATGAAAACACACACAGATGGCAGTTAGAAATATAGTTGATGTAGTTAAATAATGGAAGCCAAGAGTTAAGATAGACTACCAGAATGACTCCCAGGCTCCAGAGGTCACAGGCTTTGTCATATCCTGCACTTTCAAACAGTTCAGGTGCAGCATACTGCAGAGTGAAGCAGGGTGTTTGGAGAGGAGCGCTCCCTGCTGGACATAGGCGAGCAAATCCAAAGTCTATTACTCTCAATGCAGAGTCCTCAGCCTCATCAGCAAACAGTATGTTCTGCAAATCCAAAAAATATATCTATAAGCAATCCACTTGTGAGCTTAATGAAAATAATGATGAGCATAATGATGTAATACAACATAACAACAGTACTTTTACATGAATTATGGTATGGTCTAAAGTCACATTCAATATTAACAAAAAACAAGTGATCACATGCCTACCTCTGGTTTAAGGTCTCGATGCACAACTCCAGCTTCATGCATGAAGCTCACGGCTGAGACCAGACACTGCAACAGCTGGCTGGCCTCAGCTTCTCCAAAAAGCTTCTTCTTCTTGATTCTTTCAAGCAGCTCCCCACCCTTCAGAAGCTCCATCACTAAGTAGGTGTGAAACTAAAAAGAGACACAAGACAATAGGAGTTGAACGACTAGTAGATGGTGCAAGTCGAGTCGAGGTTGACTAGTCGATGACGTCATCCATAAAGTGTTCCACGCACTAACCCAGAAATGTTCTTGTAGCCACATGGTAATATCTTGCATGCATATGAATAAAGCCATTTCTTTACACAGAATAAATCCATAACACAGTAAATTAAATGAATGAAACAAGTGAAACTGTCTCGAGGAGGGGTGGGAGATAGTGGCTCTGACAGCGGCCCATATATCATATTCTTTCCTTTATGAATGAAGAACAGCTCGCAGACAGGGAACTACACCCTCTAATACATGGCACAGGCCTCAGAATTCATCTTTATGCAATCGATACCTTACAAGTCGACCAGTTTGTTCAACCCCTACAAGACAATATTGACCATATATTCCATTATTATTTATCTAGTGTGCTAATGTAGGCTTTACCTGATCTGTGTAGACCTCATGTAGCTTGACAATGTTGGGGTGGGACTCACACTGCCTCAAAGCAGCAATCTCCCTTTGCGTGTTTGCCTCCATCCTGATAATGTCAAAGGAGATGATAGATGAAAATAGTGGTACAACATTAGTCTGCTCAAGCGTGAAGAGTCACAACAATAGTGTTTAGTCACCATGATTTACCATCCACTCACCTACGACTGACGATCTTCACAGCATATTCATGGCCACTCTGCTTGTGTCTGCATTTTCTGCACACAGAGAAACTACCCTCACCTAAGGGTCGGCCTTGGAGACACAGCTCATAGTGGTGAAAAAACTGTGACTCCTGAAAGAAGAAAAGGACAGAAAAAGGACAAATACTACAGTCAAGACAAGATAAGGCATTTATACTTCTCTATGTAAAAATGCATAAAGAAGAAGTAAAGACCTAATTTTGTAAAGAAGACAATGGGAAAAATCCAAGCTATAAAATATACTGCCCATATTAAGGTATGTTTAAAGGAAATGGTAATTTACAGTTATTCTTTTTTACCCTCAACATTGCACTGCGCTGGACGGAGGAAGAGCCTGGTCGATCAGCACCGACCTGCGCTTGAACAAAGTCTCCCATGACTGCATTCTTATTGAATAGGATTGAAGGAGCAACAAATGAGTAGCCCTAAAGAAAAACACCACAAATACTGGGTTAGGAGAGAAAATACTAATGTGTTATATTTTCAGGGTGCGACTGAACTAAAGAACTACATTGTGCATTTGATAAAAAAAATTGTGTATTCAGCATATTCCATCTATTTTCATTTTGCTATACATACAGTACATGTCTTTGTTGCCAGTAGACAGGCATTTCATGCAAACTCTACTCAGAGAACTGCATATGCTTATAACAATTTGCATAACCAAGACCCAGGGCACAATAATAATTAGAATTTTCACATTGGTTGCACCATTGCAAGTGGTTGCGTTATTTGAAATCTGAAGGTCATGTCTGCAACTGCGGCAATTTTTCAGTTGTGACTGCTGGGATTTGAACCCCTGTCCTCTGGATTAAAACCCCATCATTCTTATCACTAGACTATTGGTGCCACAGTCCGTTAGTCTGTATAGGAGTGCATGTGCATTTGGTGTTTGTCAATCAGCTGTTCAGCTGTGCAGAGCAAAGGATTGTGGATAAGCTTGTGTGTTTAAATTTGCTCAAGTTGTTCATTTCATTGTGCAACAAAATGTCTTGCTGCGTGTCTTTGAAAGGTTGATTTAGTTTAGTTATATATTTGAATGTATAAACCATAGAAAAATCCTACAAATCAAATGCTAGCATACACGTTTTCATTTCTGGGTTATGTTGAAATTTGTGGAAGACATAAATGTTTGAAATTCAGAATTTTACCTGCTTTTTTGGTGTCATGACTCCATTGACATTTATGTTAAATATTGTGTTGGAATTTTTGGAAGACAAAACTATAATAATAAAGAATTAAGGACTTAATAATAATAATAATAATAATATTGCATTAGTCTTATATAGCGCTTTTCTCAAGACACAAAGACACTTTACAATTTCATGCATTATACGTTCACTTCTCAGTCATACTCGGTGGCGGAAGCGAGGCTGCCATTCTGCACCTCAGTCACAAAAACACATTCACACATGGGCAATGTGGGTTAAGTGTCTTGCCCAAGGACACAACGACAGTATGCGCACAGGCGAGGATTCGAACCGGCAAACCTCTGGTCGAACGCTTACCCACTGCGCCACTGCCGCCCACAATGGCTTTAACAAACCTGGAACAGGCGGTCAGTGCTCGGTGGTGTGCTGGCAGGAGAGTAGACAGGATCCATTCCTGTAAACTCCTCAGCAAAGTTCCCTACATCAAGTTCACTCTTGAGCTCAGGTTTGAAAGGACTTGGCATCTTTTTTTGTGCTAGGTCAGCCCAGTTTAGTCCCTGTTAAAGTAAATAAATATGGTTCAGGTGTGTCAATATGCTGCATGCATGAATACAATACATCATGTTTCTTTAATATGTAATAAAGACAGAACCTTAAAGAATGGATGAGATTTAATATCTTCAGATCCTCTCGGGCCAGAGCCTAATCTTTTGTGAGGATCTTTTACCAATAATCTCCTCAACAGGTCCTGAGCAGTATGTCCAATTATAGAGGGAAATGGGGGGTCACAGCGGAGAATGCGCCTAAAGGTAAATAATAATAATTATAAAAATGTATCTACTCTGTATGAATAAACACTAAAGATAGAGTCATAAGACAGTCTATATGCAGCAGTAGCACTCACTTTGACACCTCACTCTGAGAATTTCTCTCCCCTTCCAAAGTAAAAGGAGATGCTCCAGTCAGCAGTTCAAACATCAGGATCCCGAGGCTCCACCAATCTACTGACTACACAAGTAACAAAACGCCATGTATACTGTTAGATTTAGACATTAGAAATACTGTAACTAACCATTTATTTTTCTTACCTTGCCATGGCCAGCCTTCCCTCTAATGATTTCAGGAGCCATATATTCTATAGTGCCACAGAAAGAATATGTTCTTTCCTTCTGCATAAAATATATACAACATAAATATTACTATTATGTAAAAATAATATTCAAAATAATATTGTGACATAATTTTCTACCTCTTCATCCAGAAACTCTTTACTGAGCCCAAAATCTGTCAACACTACATGTCCGTCACTATCCAAAAGAATGTTTTCCAATTTGATGTCTCTATACACAATACCAAGCTGTACAAACAGAAGACAGACGTCATAATATTTATATATTAATAATTATATACACATAGATTGTCATCTTAATGGAGTGTTTAATCAAACTACATAAAATGATCATCTTGTGGAAGTGCCTACCTTGTGTAAGTGCTCAAGTGCTAAAATGATTTCACCAATATAAATACGGACTGCCTCCTCAGGAAAGTGATCCCGCTGGTAAAGATGAGTGAACATCTCCCCTCCACTTACATAGTCTGACATACATAAATAATAAAAAGGCAGCTTAAACAACAACTGTGGTAAATTACATTATCATTTAATACCAGTCTTTACCAAGGATGAGATGTAGTTTGCTCTGTGTCTGAAAGGCATAGTGTAAAGTCACCAGGAAGGGAGACTGCCGGATGTGCTCAAGCACTTGCCTCTCAGTGCGAGTATGTTCTGTTGTTTTTGCTTTTTGAACAATAGCCGCTTTCTTTAAAACCTGAGTAAAATAAAGTGTTGACATTCAGTTGGTCAGTTCAAGAGATTAAAATGCAAAATATAGAATTTAAAGATCCATACCTTCATAGCGTAAAGCTGGCCTGAATCATGGCCACTGTTCTTCCTGACCAAAAACACTTTTCCATAAGCTAGATGGGAAAAAATCAAATCAGGAAACTAAAAGTATGCTAAACATAGAAGGTGAATGAGGGGGCAGTCTGGCTCAGAGTTATCATCCTATAACTGGAGAGTTGGTGGTTTGAATCCTGTTCAGAACTGTGCATAATGTTGTGTGTCCTTGGGCAAGACAATTAACCCACATTGCCTATGAATTATTGTGGTTGTGTGATTGATTTTTGGTGTTGGACGGAGAGGACTTAGGCATGGTATGGCTGCTACACTTTCATCAGTTTGCCCCAGGGCAGATGTGGCTACACTTACCATTACCTGTGTGTGACTGTTTTGAAGGACTACATTAAATAATGTCTGAATATACCTGCATCTTTATGATTAATGTTCTATTGAAAGACTCACCTCCAGTGCCCAACACTTTGAGCAGCTCAAAATTCTCCATGCCAACTTTCTCGGTGTGCCCCGTAAGGTTTGCTGAAAGGAAAACACACATCTGTCAAATTAAAACGTTCCACATTCAGTTAAAGACAACATTTCAAAATCCACAGTCTACTAACGTATACTTACCATTGGTGATTTGAAGTTTGACAGTGGAGGGTTTTTCGTTTGTTTGTGAATCCGAGTCATCGCTACTTTCAGAAGCGTCTCCAGGCATAATTTTAACAACAAACTATAGCCAAATGTGTAAATCTAAAATAGTTTCAAAATCCCACACAAATGTGACTATTTAAAAACGTAAAAGGGCTGCTGTAAACATGTGTATTTTAACTGGCACCCGGCTTAAGAGACAGATGCGTTTTCAGACAATACACTAGCCCTGATGTTAATCTTCTGTCGTGGGGCATCCTGTTAATACACGATATGTTTACAACAAGCCCACAAAAAATGCAGCAAACAATAAGGAGGAGTGACAGAAAATCTTACAAGTAGAAAGTAAGTGATCAACAAAACCATGCATGCATCAACTTTGCCCTCATCAGTAGATTGTTCGATTTAGCATTAGCTGCTTCACAGTTAGTCATTTCACAACAGGCTATTATTATGCCATTATTAGCGCTGATAGTTCGCCAAATCTAGTTGCGCTAACAATTACTGAGTTAGAGATAGGTTAAATACTCTACTTTGTTGGAAGTGCCCCTAGAGCTACAGGTCATATTACATCGTTTGCTGCGGCACTTAAAGTAGTTGATTTGTGAAGTAGCAGTTAGCTCTAGCAAAGCTTTTGCACGACAAACTTTGAACGCTAGCTTATGCTATTGTTTTTATTGACCGTTTAAATACCAGATAGCAGACAGGCCTGAAAACGGGTTATGTCGTTTCTCTATTCTCCGTATCTTCATCGATAGCAATTTACTGTTACCCCATAATAAAATATTTAGTCTCGGAGTTTATATTTTTGTCAGCTGATAGCTCAGTGCTAACGTCAGGATGCTTTCAACACAACCTGGGCGACGCACGGTCACATGACTCCAGAGGGCGGAGCGACGTATTTGGCTCCAGAGACGTTTACATCGTGTCACAGATAACAGCAGTTTATAAATTACCTAACACCCTGTATAGTATTTCTTTACCATTAACAACTATCAACAGAGGACTCACCATCAGTGAAATACATTCACATACTGTATTCTACAGTACATTTAATACACAGTACGGTTTCCATAACCCTAACTTATGGTGCTAGACATTGATGAAAAATGCCCATTTTTCAGCTGTTCATGGTGTCACAAAGAGTACATTTCATTTAGATCAAGGCGACTGGAAAGATTGAAACAAAAAAAGTCAGGTCATTTCAACATGTGAATCTGAGTTTTTACAAATCTGTGACTTGAGGTATCTGAAGCCACTTGCGACAGTCAAAAGTGACATTAACACATGTCATTAAAACAAATACTTTTACAATAATGTAATAAAGGAATAAAACAGTAATTACATTTTGTGGTGTGAAGTTAAAAAGATTTACCAGCAGAACAAAATCTCTTACACAGCCAAGTAAAAAATATTTGTAAAAAGGAAAATCCACCCTCAACAGTATTTAATCCACAGTAAATTTCCTCCCATAATGAACTGTGTTTGGATGAACATCTGACTGCCATCTGCGCTGGATGTGAGCCTGAGAATCAGTGAAACATGTTAAATCAGGCTGAAATGGAAAACTAAAATCCTGTATATACTGACATGTCAACAGTCAACACATGACTCGGGATTCCTTCAACATTAAAAACTAAGGGCTTTCAATTGCTTTAACTCACTGTTACTGCGTCATACATAACTGTAATGCATTAAAGAAAAACAAGTTTTACCTGGTTTTTAAATGATTTATATTCAAGCCTTGAAAAGGACAAAACAGGACTGAAGACCATGTTGACATGTTTCATTTAATCTACATACTGTAATACAAATGCAAATCTGTAAAGCAGCCTTTGCATGGACATGTGATTTGTGTCAGGGTGGATTTCCCTTTTAAACAATGGATTTGTTAGCGCAATACATTTTTTGTGTATTATATGCATATGTATACAAAATGTATCCAGTTTTCTCAGTAAAGATAGGGTCTTTTAACATGACATGCAAGTTTTAGATACAATGCAAGAACACTGAAACCAATAAAAAATAGTCTCTGTAAGACCAAGAACATTGTTTTTGAAGGCAAGAAATAATGTAATAACTGTAGCTTGTTTTCCATACTAGGAGCTTGTATCTCAACGAATGGCAATTAGTCCAACATCAATTAGTTTTTGAATCTTCTGAGCAATAAATGGATTCTTTAGGTGACTGTGGAAAAAAAGCACACAAATAATAATCTATCCAGTAAATTCAAGTGCAATCAAGGACATATTTCAAAATGAACTTACTCGCTAAGAGCCTGTGGATCCTTCTGCATTTGCTCCAGAATCATGCGCATGGCTGGGTCACTCATAATCTGCTGCACCTCAGGATCAGCCATCGCCCTTTTCTTCACTTCCTCTGGACTGTCGTTCCTCACAGCTTGACCGATCATACAACGCTGCATGCCTTCTGTGGCCTCCTATATGTGATTAACATAAGAGACTTTGTTTGAACATTGTTTTTGCTTGATAAATACCTGATTAAAATTAATAATTTTATTTAAAAATTTTGCAGCTGTTGTCCCAGCAGTGGATTGCCTTGATCTATCCAATAGATTTTTCTGTTAGAAAGTGTGCCCCGTAACTGAAACACACCGTAATGCATTTTCTATGCCCTTTAGTTTCTGGGTACACTTTGTAGAATGTTTACAAACACACTGTCTATTATATAGCATGCATTATATTTGCAAATAATACCAAGACAAAGCAGTTAAGAAATAAATAATCTGTTTTGTGTCTAAACTTACTTTTGATGTAGAGTCAAGGTCTAATGCCTTTTGGTATACATCCATAGCTTTAGAAAAGTCTTTCATGGCCTCCAAAGCAGCTCCTTTCCTTGTGTACCCTTTAACTGTGGAGAAATGTACATACAATTGTTGATTTCTATTATCTGCAGATGATTTACACATGGTTACAGAAGTGTATGTGCTTACTGAATGATGGCTCAAGACTTATGCACACTTCACAATCCTAAAAAAAAAAACATTTTTAAAAAAATGACATAAGTTTTAAGTGTGACTGATTAATGAACAACGTCTACCTTTAGGGCAAGTTGGAATTCTGCCAGTTTTGTGTAGCATGCGGCTCGGTTACTGAACAATTTGGCATCATTGGGATTTCTTTTGATGGCCTCAGTGTAATGTTTCATGGCGACAGGGTAATCTCCTACAGATTACAGAAACCATGTTAAACTCACGGACAAACTCAATAACGTATAATAACTGTGATATTATAACTCACCTTTCTGGAATGCATCGTTGCCCTTGTTCTTCTCCTCCAAAGCCAATTCAGGGTTGATGTAAGCTAGCTTCTCCTGCTCCTTCAGAATTTTCTCTGCCTGTAGGGGGAAGAGTACCATTATGTATAAACTTTCAAAATACTATACTAATAGTATTCCAACTGTCTAAGTTTAGTTGTTTTGCAGTAAACATGTTATTCTTAAAGACCGCACCTGTTGACACTTCTTAAGGACATCTGGAGTGCGATGTTCTGTCAAGCTCTTGTTGAAAAATTGAACTGCTTCTTTGTATTTTTCTTGCTTGAAGTATGAGTTGCCAATTCTTGCCAAAGCCCTTTAAGATGTAAAAAATAATAAGTATCACAGCAATACATTACACATGAATATGGATTTGCCTGTTATTTTATCCAGGCTGCCAAATGAATTGGAGACTTACTTAGCTATTTGTCTGTAGTCCTCTCTGTTCTCTCTGCCAACGTCAATGGACTTTTCACAAAGTTCTCTGCACTTTTCAAAGTCTCCCATCTCAAAGTACACAGCTTTACAATAAAGGGGAATCAATATTTTTAAAATGCTAATATACTGGTTTTATACATCTTTTAGAAGGTTTTATTTTCCACATATACATACCTGCTTGGTTAGAAAGATATGTCATATTAGTCGGATCATTTTTAACAGCTTCTTCATAATGTTTTAGAGCTTTCTGAAAGTCCTTGTTTTTGTATGCAGTATTGCCAAGTTCTTTTTCCTTTAAGGCCTAAAAAGAGAAATATGCAGCCAAATAAAATTAATATCATATTACAGAAAACAAAATCTGATATCTTAATGATTGTGAGTTACATTTCTCTTGTTTTCTGGAAGGTCTTCCTCTTTAGGAGGTGGGGGCTGGGTTTCCTTGGGTTTGGGGGGAGGTGGTGGGGTGGGTTCCTCATCTTCCTCCATCTCTGACAAGTTAAACAGCACAGAAAGCGTTGTCATTACTCTACGGTCCTGCAGCTTCCTACAAGTAAAAACAAACAAAAACAAGTTAGAAAATGGCAAGAACTTAAACAAACAAGATTTACAATTTTGAATAAAACTAAATATATTTTAACACATACGCTCCAAGTTCTGATGGATTTTTCCGAAGTTGCTCGAGCAGCTCTCTGTAGCTCGGGTCTAACAATAGCTCACGTGTCCGAGGATCATTCTCCAGTTTTTGATACAAGTTGGGCATTGCAAAGGGATTCATCATCGACTTCTCTGTTGGAAAAATTGTATTTGGCAATTTATCATTTAAAAGGTCTGTCAGAGTCTGTACTTTTGCCAGCCAATTCTAAACGTTAACCAACCAGAAAAGATGTATTCGGACACAATAAATACCTGCAAGCCGGACCTCAATATTCTGTAATCCATCCTTTAGCTGCTGGTTACTTGGCTCCTGTCGAAGACCCTCTTGGTAAGTTGCTTTAGCCTCTTCTAGTCGGTTGAGAAATTCCAATGCTGCAGCTTTGCGAGAGTAGCCCTAAAGTATCAAATGTAAAATTACTAGATTTGGAATCCCTTGGCCTTTTTAGCAGGACAAAAGCAAACAAAACAATCTCACCTTGCCCCAGTCAGGCTTGATCTTGATAGTCTGACAGGCATCCTGGAGAGCATTTTCATAGTTGCCTTTCTTGGCATAGGCAGCTGAACGGTTGCTGTACAGAACATGGTTAGAGGCGTCCAGACCTAGAGCTTCTGTGTAGCATCTAACGGCTTCATCAACATTTCCTGCACTCAGCGCCTTGTTCCCCTGGTCTTTCAAAGCTGAAATCTACAAAATAAAGAGTGCAACAAATAGAACACCATCACTACACGGAACCAACATATCAAAAGGCATAAACTGTATGATTCAATCTTCATTGTACATTTAAGCAACAGCTTACACGATCAGCTGTTAAGGACATAAGAACAAATGGCAGCAAATCAGCTGTCTTTGACACTTTGGAGTAGATGCAGTTAAACGATAATACAATAAAAACACAAAAGCATAGTAGATGCAGTGAGCCATTTCCTGTTCAGTGTAAAAAAAAAGTCGCATACATTACGTAAATAAATACCCAGAAGCAGTAAAATATACACTACTGTATACTGAATAAGTATATTGTTTGATTTGCATTTGAAATATAATCTGTGAGGCCAATGACCATGTTAGGGGTAGGTTGAGGAAACAGAAAGGTTATGAGATTCATTTTTAAGTTCCGGTGAAGCACGGCACTTGTGACAGAATACGGCTGTATCCATGACAGCCGTGTGCGTCTAGAATGATCCTCCGGGCTGAGAGCAGCTGCCCGGGACAATGCTGAGGCCGAGCCAAAATTACTCCTGCAGCATGTATAATGCGTACGTAAATTGACATAAGTAATGCTTTCAATTGTTGGCCTCAATAAAAGTAAACATATAACGTCTAAAAGACAACAACCACTCTCATTTCGCTACACACTGACAAACGCTGTTAAGCTAGATTTCCTATTCCTATTACCTTTTAAATATATTTCATCCGAGTTGTGATGTAATGAATGTTAAAAATGGATTTTGCGAATAAACTGTTTCTTAAAATCTGAATGAGAAACCCACACGAAACGGGGAAAATTGGGAAGTGATAATAATTGAATAATGTGCGAAGTACTGTTGCCTCATATACAATTATCTTAGGCACTTGATAAATGTAAATGTTTATTTCATAATTTAGGAGTTTTAATACATCACCGTAGTATAATTGTAATAATTATCTCCCTGTGAAGCAGCGTCAGCCATAGACCAGGAACACATTGCACCAGGCTAACAAACTAGCTAGCTGTATTATCCATGCAGTGAAAAATCAATGTGAAAGCAGTCCACTGACTCTAAAACAACTACAGCACATTAATAAACACAACACTCCTTAAAAATACTGTTCACGTTTTATAATTAAACGTGTTTTATTCAATAAACAGATGAAAGAGAACTACTCACTTTCTCCATGGTGCATGCATGAGGTTCTTTCCAGAAACTACTGTGGAGTAGCGCCTCCCACAGAACAACACTTGGGTTGCCAGGTTGGGATGAAGTGAATACACGCTCGTCGCACGTCGATAAATAGGTTACCATTGAAACTTCCAGAAGATTGCGAAAAAAAACTCTGCGTAGCTGAGTTGTAGTAATATATCTCTTATATAACATGTTGTAAGACAACTATAAAATACTACTTATTAGTTTTGGCGCCATTTTGTTAACAAACGTATCATTAACTACTATTTAGGGGATTATTGTAATCGTAAAAATAAACAACTGTTGGTTTTTAAATCTATCTTATAATTTATATTGTAAGCTTTGAAAACAATAACATATTTTCTTTTATGCATTTTATGCACGAGCTCAATCTTTACTGCGCCGATAAGAAATCAAGACTCACGCTCGCTCGCGTTGATTAACGACAGTATAGGTATGGGTTAGTATTTATAGTAACATAACTTTATAAATTATTCTTAATCCTCCACAATTACCCTCAACACTTTAGCCCATTGGTAAACATTATCTTGGTACATCGTTGTATAGCGAAAGTTCAAGATTGTGCTAGCAAAAACTAGCATAGCAGCAATTAGCAAGATAATTAGTAGTTGTTTTTGTTGGAATTTAACTTGTAAAATACTAATTATGCATAATATGTTAAATATTATGATTGATGTTGATTAATTTTTCAGAGTTAAAAAAACTCAATGTGTTTTTTTTTTACCAACAGAAGATGAAGCGCCACGAAAACCAACCGTTTAATCCAACAGGTGTGTAGAAGAAGACATAGGTATGTTATACACTGGGCTGTTAATAAATATTGCTTTTGTCTTAGGATCTGTATCAGTGCCTCTCTTCAACCAGAAAAAAAGAAACAGAGTACCTTTGACTTCCGCCCCTCCTGTCAATGAATTATATGGTCTCAATGAATCATATGATCTTAATGAATCATATGGTCTTAATGAATACATGACGAATGCCAGCGCTGCTCCATCTTTCAGCAAAGCGGCAGGTATGCAGCACAAGCGTTACATCAAATACTGTCACTAGATGGCACTACTACATCACAACATCAGAAGAAATACAGTACATTAAAGTTGTTTATGTGACGACACTAAACCAGCAGAATAATGAATGTGTAATGGAAAACTAGAATAATAAAAAGCAGTTATACCAGGTGGCTACGAATCATATGGACCACCAGAATTTAGAACGAGTGGTCCTGGGAGTATTCAGCAGTATGGCAACAATAGACCAGCCCCCAGAGCGACTCCTACAGTAAGACAATATGCCCCTTTGGCTCATCCATACAAAGCTGGAAATGAAAGGTATAATAACCTACATTATTGATTTATAAATGACTCTTAAATGGTGGAATAGAAAAATACTCAGATGTACAGTATATATCAATATTCCTAAAGCATTTTGTATAGCCTAACGGGTTTAATCTTTTTTCACAGCTCTAAAATGGTGCAGACCATCACTTCAGTGAGACAAAAAGTCCCTGAACCCAATATAAACCCTAGATTTAATAAATATCAACTTTTACAAAACAACAGCACTGCACAGAGTAGCCAAACTGGTTTCTCACAAATAGTTCAACAGCCATCCTACAAACCTCCCAATGCCACATATCAGGTTTCTGAGCAGTCTCTGCGTCAGCATCCTCCCTCACAAGCAGCCACCCGGCCCACTCCTGCAGGCCAGCAACAGTCCAAGGGCTGGAACTTTACTAGCAGCTTTGGGCCACAGTCTCTCGTGTTTGAGGGGAAAAAAAGCACAAAGCCAACTACAGCAAAATTCCAAGTTAAGGTAAACAGGAATTTAATATTGTTTCATTCTTTGTTAATATCACAGGATCTTCTTTTTCTGTAGACACAACCGGCATTTCAGATGAAACCAGTTGAAATGTCGCTCAGAATCCTCACTGCAGTTATTGATGGCATGAGACACTGGAGCCAGTTCAAAGACAAAGTGCCTTATTTATTTGAGATATTTGGTCAGTTTGAGTTGTTTTTACACACAGTAGTCATTACTTCATCTCAAAGTCAGATGTTTTGTCTCTCTCAGCCACTCTCGACTCTGCTGTCACATTGGGTCCATATGGAGCAAAGAATTTCCTCATACGTGATGGGAAGGAGGTTGCCAATTGTGTTTACTATGAAAATGTATGTTTTAAATTATTATTATAGTAAAGGCATCGTATATTATATCCATATTAAATAACTATTGTAATCCCTGCCTCTCACCCTAAAGGAACAGGAGCTGCCCCGCCTGATTCGTGGTCAAGTCCATCGTTGTGTTGGTAACTATGACTGCAGCAGAAAGGTCCTCGTGTGTGTTTCCATCAGAGCAGCTCTGCCTTCAGAGCTGAGAAATGCACAAGAGGCCGTCAAAGTCTGTGATGCAGAAATGAGAGTGTTGGTCAAGTCCTTCATTGAAGTCTGAGCACAAGGAGCTTTCTTTATAGATATCAATACTAAAAATAGTGTTCCTGAAGTTCTTTTTCAATTTATTTACAGTTAACACCTTTTATGTAAAAAATTATAATTGATGTGTAACCTATGATAACCTATGCTCATTCATATGTTATAGTTGTTTATTTATAAAATATATTCATTTAAGTCTATTTACCAATGTTCAACTTCTTTGCTTTTGAAGTTATGGAGAATTTTTTACAAAACAGTGTCATTTCAGGTTAGATAAAGCAAAATGTAAAAAAATAAATAGTCGTTTTGGTTAACACAGCAAGAACAATTAGTTTATTTACAATCCAACATCACAATGGAAAAAACAATAGTTGTACATTAATTAAACATTTTCACCAGTGCCAAGACTTTACACTCAACAAATAGAAAGATAAATCCAGTGCAGTCACCCCAGTCACTCCCACAGTCAAACAAAGTAGGATCCAATACACTTTCAACATGTTCTTTTCTGACCTTCAGTAACATACTGCAACAGAACTGACCTCTCTATGTCATTTAGGGAACCTTGTTTTTTATGTTTAAAGTAACCCATTATCAGCCCATTAATACACATATGCACAGAATCACACGCAGCAAAAAGGTTTAGCTTGATGAGTTTGGCAGTGTACAAGAATGGTAAGAGTATAATCATTTTGTTTTTGAAAAATGATAGAAATGGATTTAGCACTTAAAAGGAAACAAGGTTGAAAACACACCTTTAGCTTATTCAAAAGACTAATCATTTAAAGCTACATTTCACACATGAGGCGATGTCTGGGAGTAACACACAATCAAAGGAAATCTTAATTTGTACAGCCCCACAACAACTGTAATACTCAGGTTTTACATTATGCAAGACACAAATGCCTAGAATTAACCCATTAGGTGAATGACATAACCATTAATATATAAGAATTTACATGATTTAAACCATCTGTCTAATTGGATTAGTTGGACTGGGACACAATCAAACATGTTTTCCTTTATTCTCTTTGCCATTACCTCCAAGAACTACAAAATATAATTGCTCATATTTCTCTAATAAAGAGATCATACTGCATCAGGTACAGACAAGACATCTTACCACGAGAAAAAAGAAACTTCACACAAAAACAGGATCCACAGTTTTGTTTTTTTTTTCGCAGAAAAAGAGGAGACCTGAAAATCGTATTTAACACTTGTCTTGGTAATGTTAAAGGCACAAAGTGGTCAGATCACATTGAAATGTTCTACCATTAACAAAACCTATCATGCATTTTGATCTTTTTTTATTTTTTACCTTATTTCCCTGCCTTTTGCATTGATATTTCCTGAATTAAAGTCTTTAGTATTGTCGCAAAGAGAGAAAATTGCTTATATTTGACAAGCAAAAAACATGTCCAAATTTGGAGAGTTGATGAGGGAAGGATGATGCGTCCTAACATTACAGAAACAACAATGCTGTTGTGAGACTTCCATTACATTTGACTTCCTGGTTCCTTGTGTCCTTTTGGCAGGTCAAAAGCTGTAAGCAAAGTGTTTGTAAGCACAGATGTCTTTACTGCCTGAGTACAAGGCAAAAGCACAAATGAAACATTAAAATGTCAAATGCCATGGTGCATCTTCAAAGTTAAACCATGGCTTTGTAAGTCCATGTCCTATGTACAATCCAATACACATGTTCCTCCTGATGAACAACCGCGATGCACTGATCTCCAAACCTCAACCAGATAATGGCCGCTGTATCGTTTGGTCATTTATTTATAGGACAAATTTGGAATGTAAGTTAGTGGGTTCAGACATTTATTTTTCTTTTTAACACTGAAAACAAAATCATTATCACAAATGAGGGAAGACATTGTTAGTGTTATCATGACTTAAGGGGCTTGCAAAGGCTTTTTAGTACCACCAAGCAACGTCTCTTCATGACAAGGTTTAAAGACAGGAAGGACAATAACAATGTCTCCTCCGTGCACTATAACAGTGTGGGCAGTGGGGTGGGGGAAAGATGCTCCTTCGGTGCATATTTGGCAAAAAAGGGCAAGAAGACGGTGAGCATAACACCGACGATGGCCAGCATGTATCCCCAGCCGATCTGGCACTCCGCAGCGTAGTAGATGTCAGCATCTCCGCAGAAAGACCTGACCAGAGTGGAGTTTAGGCCGAAAGGGTAGACCAGCAGTCCAGCAGCCATGATGAACACTGCAACCACAAGGAAGGAGTATATTAGAAGAGATACAAGAGACGTAATGATGGCCTTTGCATAAAATGTAATGGTCCTGAAATCAGTCCTTATGGTAACCCAATCATACCCAGTCAATGCTATATGTGTTAATATAGCAATAAGATGCACAAAAACAGGAATTATTTTAAAACTATATATACATACCGCGTCAGACATTCTGTATTAGACTTGTATTATGTACACTTGTTATGATTGGTTCTGGCATTAAATAGTTGTTAATAATTGTATGTTTTTTCTGATTTTCAGGTAGTAGTAGATAGTGTTACTCTACCCGCTCTGCTCCCCAGCTCTGGAACTCACTCCCCCCTGACCTCCGGAACACCGACACCCTCGTACAGTTCAAATCCAGACTCAAAACACATCTATTTAGATCAGCTTACTCCCTCTGACTTCAGCATCCATGTCCAGTGTATAAACTGTATTGTATTTTAAACTGTATTTTATTTTTAACTGTATTGTATTTTAAACTGTATTTTATTTTTAACTGTTTTATTTTAAACTGTATTTTATTGTAACTCTATTTTATCTTGTTTGATTGTAAGGCACCTAAAAAATAAAATGTATTATTATTATTATTATTATTATTATTATTATTATTATTATTATTATTATTATTATTATTATTATTATTATTATTATTATTATTATTAAGAAGTTGAGAATAAGATTGAGTAAATAACTTAAGTGTATTTCTAATGACATACATGCCTCACGACCATGTGTTTTTACATTAGCTTTATGATTTCTCCCTAGTTCTGTAGTTCTCTTGGACTATTAGCTGTATGTAATGTTTTATTTTTTTATTATTTGACCTTTATTTAACCAAGAAAAGTCCCACTGAGATTCAGACTGTCTTTTTCGGGGGAGTCCTGGCCCCAATGGAGAACCTATTGTACATGTTACTGATGGGGGAAACCGGAGTCCCCGGAGGAAACACGGGGAGAACATGCAAACTCCACACTGAAGGACGCTTGTTAATATTAGTTTCATACAAAAACACACGCACACACAAAATCATATCCAAACATGTGTAAACAGAGTTGTGTGGGCTGTCAGTTTGAGGGGCTTTCCCCAAAGTTATGTAAAAAATTAAAATAAAAAAGCCAAAAATATGGTTTAATATCCACGTACATTTTTTAATCTGGTGTCATGAATATATATTGTTATGTGGGTTAGCCAGATGTGTGTCGTGAAGCATTAAGTCACATAAAATCTTGTTTCGTCAAGCTAGTTCCTCAGAGTAAAGTTGATAAGAGAATGAATGGCCTTACCTTGTATTCGTACGATCGCTCACAAACACTGAGAGAGTTATATCTGCGTCCGAAGCCAGGCGTGGTGCTGAATGTATGTCTGTGTGTGCAACAGGATTCCCTCGGTGCTATTTTTGAGGTACCACGTTCACAGATCCGACACAGACCTAAATTTAGTCCAGCAAGAAGCAAACAGCCACAAACATCCACGAAGAACCACAAAACCCTACAGACCAATAAATAAATTAAACAAAAAAACTAAACAAAAAAACAGCCAAACTAGATTGTGAATTTAATCAGAGCAGTAATTAATAATAATAATAATAATAATAATAATAATAATAATAATAATAATAATAATAATAATAATGCATTCGTTTTATACAGCGATTTTCTCA